>PTEX01000191.1:0-125881 GCA_003342815.1 Eudromia elegans
GGAAAGGACATTAAGGCATCTTGTATTCAGTTACCATTCATTTATAGTAAAGACAAATTTTCTTTCCGATACAAGAGAGCAGACCAGTAAAGCAGAGCCACCATTCAAGCAGCAAATTCCTCCMAGAAACTCCCATTTCTTCAGCAAAAGAGGTAACAAACCCCAAGACTCATTGCGACATACACAGGAGCACATTTCTCCCCCTCCCTCTCTCTCACCTCGGATTTCTGTAAAGACACACATGAAAGAAAGACTACCAGGTGTACACAGCACAAAATAAGATATATTGCTGTAACCACACTTTTTGAATAGACTAGAATATTTGGCCTTGCATTCGCTAGAATAAACTATTTTAGTCAATAACTAGTGAAAACAGGACCACAAACTCTAGTGTTATTATTTTTTAGTTTCTCCTACTGTATTTGTGTTAGATAAACAAATGACAAAGGTTTTGTTTCCATGGAATAATTTATTTTGATGAATTATGCTGTTAAGTGACAAATCACTGTTATAGTGTTGTGGGGGTTTTTTTTCCTATTCAAAAAGAACATCAAGAAATGCTTACAATATCATTGGTTCACTATAACAGGATTTTACTATAGAGTAAAATATAAATTAATTAACACTGCATATATCACTATTCATTTCATTACATTGGCTCCCTATATCCTTTGTCACATTTTAACCTTCATTTAAGGCAAGTTTTGTTGTCAAAGATCACAAAGTCTCTAGTTCAACTTGTGTGACTAGGTTTACGAGTTAGGAAATTGAGCTTTATAAAACGTTTACTTCAACGAGTAAGAAAGTTATTAAGATGGTGACCCAAAATTGTACTGTATTAAAAGGTGGAGTTTCCTTGTACCAAAGTCCTTTATTCATCATCTTTAGAACCAGTTTTGCTTAACTATAAAAGAGACACAAAAAGAAAGTGTTCACAGTTTAGACTGCTATTCCATTTATTAGAAAACAAGACCATTACTTCCATCTTTTCATCTTACACAGAATACAGGTATATTTAGTTAATAATACAGACTGTGCTACTGTAGCAAGAAATGTATTTCACTCAAAAATATTTCTTAATTTTATATACTAAATAAGCTTACTTTCTGAACCTGACACTTTTTCTATGTTTCCGTTTTATAAACTTTCTTCTGCACATATTAAGCTGTTCCCATATACATAAGTGCACAAACTGGAAAAACAAACATTAAATCACTTTTTTTTTTTTTTTAACTAAGACCACAAGTACTAGAAGTAGTGCATCTATTGGGAAATTTCTTTGTAATTCACAACATCCATTATAAATAGTTACTTTGAATGTAAAGGTTTTCTGCTTATAACCACCACTTTCTAACTGGTATTTAACAACTAGAAATGGTGACAAGTCTAATATTGAGAATTAGTTACGGTCACATAAAATAAAACTGTTTGCTAAAAAATATATTAGGCAGATATATTCATTTCCACTTAACAGCAAAGACACCACGGTGAAAGATATCAATGCTGAAGAAATAAGGAAAAGAGAATTCTTCACTGGAAGACCTATAGCAGAGAATGCTCATGCTTGCAGGAAAACCTAAGGTGCCCCTACTTGAGAAAGCTTCTCATTGTTTCTGCTT
Source organism: Eudromia elegans (assembly GCA_003342815.1). Lineage (NCBI taxonomy): Eukaryota > Metazoa > Chordata > Aves > Tinamiformes > Tinamidae > Eudromia > Eudromia elegans. The sequence continues at coordinate 1,620 of PTEX01000191.1, forward strand.
TCCTGTCCATTGCTCTCCTGGCTGCAATATTAATTTTATTTCATATCGTGCTTTCCATACAAATAAAGAATGTTTTCCATATGTTTGGACATGAGTAGTCTCTTATCAAAAACTAAAACTTAATTGCTCAATAAACTAAAAAAAAAAAAAATTAGTTTCAGAGAGGGGTGAAAGTGCTTCAGATGCTATTTAATATTCATTAGAATTAAGCACTTTAAAAACATATGAAAAATATGTGAATTAGCAATGCTTACTATTTCCTGCAAATCTTTTCAGTATTAAAAAAGATAACTTGAGAATACTTACATGCTGGATGTACATAGAAATGAATGAGACATCACATCAATCCAAACAAAGTTAGGAAGAAAAGCAAAAAGACATCAGATTAAACATAATTTGTAGTTACATCTAAAGGAGACCAAAGTACATACTACAATATATTTTCATAACACTTAACAGCCATTTTACCTTAATTACATCCACCCAGTTCCATCCTCGAGGAAGTTCCCCCTTGTGATCTGCAGAACAAGTAGTTTTTATTTTCAAAATATGAGCTAAAGAGAACATTTATCTTTCTTTAAATCACCAAAGTACTAAAGACCAAGAAAACATGAATCTCTCCATTGCCATGAGAAATACTAATCTTTTTTATATAAAATATTCTTCTTAAAATTCATTTTAATGGTTCTCAAACAACACTGAAGTATTATTCTGAAACTACTCTTAAAGTATCTAAATATTCTTTAATGACAAACTTGTAATGATTTTTGAAAGTTTAAGTCCACCAGAAGACATTAATAGGGCAAATGGTAAAAAAAAAAAAAAAAAAAAAAAAAATAAATCTTCAAAGTAATTCTATTTAAGTAAAAATACTTAAGATAGTCCATTTAACATTTGATTTAAAAGGCAACTCTAAAACAATGTTGGGTTAAGCAGCAATGCTGTGTTTTATCAAAGAATAAAATTTTTACACATATTTTGCTTTGTAAGATCAGTAATTAATATGCAAAGTATGTACTTAGAATACAAATGATATGCAGTAATTCCTAGCATAGGGTATAAATTATTGCTGCAGTAGGACAGTATCAGCCAGATTATTAAAAAAAAAAAAAAAAAAGTAAAAATCCTCTGCAGAATTAGCCAAATAGCTGAACTCTTTCAATCAACAATGTATTACTTCATTAAAAGCACAGAATATCTGCAGAAGCATCTCTGTACATTATTTTGAGAACACATACTAAGCTATATGTTTTAGTTTAGTCTTCTGAAAATAACATTTTAATTTAGAAATTACATTTTAAATTACTTATTACTTTTCAGGATTTGTAAATGAAACATAAGACTTTTAGGCATCCCAGATGTTTTCTCCAAAAAAAAAGTATTTTTTAAAACCTCACTTTTGTCACAAAAATTAAAATGAAAATGAATAATCTATCTTAAAATACGTTGCATTGATCAAAATTAACAATTTTTATAAACAAGAGACTACCAATCTGCCTCCAACAAGATGTCTATAAAGTTGGACTCTCATGCTGCTCAAAAAAAACAGCGTTTTAAAGAACAAACCTGTTTTGTCAGCTAGCTTTCGTTTCTGGGTTTTAGATAACTGTTCCTTTTTATCCTTCTTCTTACTTGCTGGCACATCAGGAGTTCCAATTGAAATACTATTGCTTGCTGAAATCTGAGAAGGATAAACACTGTTCTAAATATGTTGCATTATGCTTCTGAAACCAATACAAAATGAACACACCTGTGTATGATTACTGTACCAGACCTACTGAAATATTTTGACAGTCATATATAAATTATCACCAGACAGTTGTGGTATCATTGGTATCAGATTCAACTGTTCAGCCACTAACAAGTTTAAATGCAATATATTGATTAAACTCTTAAAGATAGACTGATTAAATTAAATTTAGAGTTCTAATAATAACTTTATGCTATTTATCACATGGAATATTTGAGAAGTGCTTTTAAAAGCACACGTTTAATGCAGATTAAGATTTGAATTTATCTACTTACCACAGTGTGAACAGGCTGATTTTCCATGAACAATTCTTTATTATCTTTGGCATATTCAAAAAGCGTATATGTCATAGCAGTTCCAAGATTAGCCTCAACTTCTACCATTAATTTATCCAGTATACTTTGTTTAACAGTTGAAGATCTAAGAGAAACCAAAAAACTCACTGTAATCTTGACAGAAGAAAAGTTTTTCAATGGAAAACCTCCCCAACATATAAAGCTAGGAAGGGAAGCAGTCATAAATACTTACATTGTGTTGTTGAAGAAAGCATCCATCGACAGGACTGGTGCTGTTTGCGGATATGTTTCTGGCCAAGAAACTTCTATTAGAAAAGCTTTGGGATCTCCATTTTCACCTATCTGAAGGAAAAAGAAAAACTTCATATATCAACAATTTTGAGTAGCTTATTAAAGATTATAGTGCCAGTACATGCTGCTTCTTTTATTTTTTTAAGATTATCTACATTCCTCTGAAGATAACGACTATTTTTATATCATTATCTGTCAGGGAAAAAAAAGGTTTTATCTAGAAAAAACGTGTTGCATTTATGAGATGAACATTAACCTCTACCCTGTAGCTTTCCTGAAATGAGGAAAATCAGCAGAAACATTCTCAGTTCCTTTTGTGGTGATGCTGCTTGGCTTCTCTGCAGTGTCTGCAAACCAAATACTATATGAACAGTTATGAGAACTTTTTTTCCCCTCCATTTTTTCTCCCTTATCCAAGCTCAATGCAACATGAAAACAAACCACAACACAGTAGCGAGATATAGAACACAGTTAACGATATAACAGAGCACAAGTAAGAGGTAAGAATTTTAATATTTACTCCTTAATCCTACAGATATTTTTGCTTACAATAAGACAGAATGACTAATAAGAATACTCAAGTAGCTAACAGTCTAGATGAAAAAGAAAACAAACAAACAAACAAAAAAAGCATCATGTTATGGACTAGGCCATAAAGATTACRTTAACTTCAGTTAAACAAACAAAAAAAAAAGAAAATTAACAGACTAACAAAAATGTACCTTACCAACAGAAGTAAACATATCACACATTGATTTATTATACTGTTGTAACAAAGTTGCTTTAAATACTATTTCAATACTATGAGAAGAATTTCTCTAATTGTAGAAGAGTCAAAATCTGGCTTTATTAAGTTGTGTGGAATTAAGTACAACAACAAGAAAAAAAATCCTACTCAAGGCTACCACACTTTAAAATGACTCAAAATTCAAATACCTTTTTTTCAATATTATAGATGKACATTTAAAATAAATTAGTGTTTTTATTTCATTTGCAGTTTAAGGGTCAGCAGAGTGGATGAAGGGATATTCAGTGACATCTGCTTTAGAAGTAAAGACATTGGGCTTTACATCAGGAATCTGCTACATTTATCAAGACACTCTGCAATGGAGTTTTCTTTCTGAAAATCTGTCCGCACGTTACCGAGCGAGTCCTTAGAGCAAGCTGCACAGCTGCCACTCCTCCTGTCAATGCAGCTTGGAAACTGGGCACCACACTCTGTATGATACTGTTATATATTCCTCAGTATTTGAAAACTCTTCAATCTCAATTTTTCATGACACCAGTTACAAAATACACATGTGGTAGGTCAATGAGGCTCTGAATTTTATGCAGTTGATTGTACCACGCTGCCTCAATGCATGTTTTCCTTCACAGGCAAGATGTGCTATGGTCTTTTGCTGATACAGAGCGTATAGAATTCAAACTGGGCTTTCTTAATTTTTCAAGACTTTTGTTTGGTCTCTGAGAAATTAGCAAAAACAAAAAACAGTCTCACATAGAAGGCTACATTGCAGCTAGGCAGAGATGAAATGTTCACTCTTCTAAGGACAATAAATTTGCATTCAAGCCATCCTGTCAATAAAGGAATGCGGCACATGCATGGATGGAATTCAAGCACCCTTTACTAAATCAACTTCTCTCATTACAGCCAACAATACCATTCTAAACAAGGAGCCAGATAAGGCGCACAAGCTGCCGCAGACAGAGACGAGGCTCTCCCAGCAAGGCAATAAGGAGGGCGCAGAACTTCACACCCTCCTGGAGCCCTGGCTGGTGTTGGCGCTACCTGCCCCGCACATCACACATGAGCTAAGGGGTGGGCAACCCATAAGGGACAACCAACCCACCCCAGCAGCAGGTCCCTAAACATCAAAGTACTGAACACCACCACAGCAAAGACCCTGGAACAATGGCATATATTCCAATCTAGGGTCTTCACAGCCTGCTGAAAACCCTTTTTACATAGATAAATAAACAAATGTATGTATTTTAATGTAAGTACGCGGCGCTGGCCCGGACGATGMCTCACCCGGTACTGGAAGGACACGGGGCTGAGCTCCCTGAAGCACCCGTCTCCCTCGTAGATGGACCGCAGCGCTTCCAGCTCCATCTGAGGGGGCAGAGGAAGCCGTTAGCAGCCGCCGGGAGGGCGGGCGGCCCGGCAGCCCCGCCGCCCCTAGCACCACCGTCGCTACCGGCCGCCCCTCACCTCCTGGTCCTCGTTGGCCGCCATGGCGCACGCTGCGGGGGAAGCGGCTACTCCCCGCCGCGCCGGGGCCCTTCGCCCGGGTTCCGCAGCCTCCTTGGGGCAAGCGCAGCGCGCAGGCGCGGAGGACCGAGGCCGCCCCCGCGATATCACCTGACCGCGCGCTGCCATTGGTGCTTCCTTTCCGTGCTCTCCTCCCGTTGGCTGGCGCTGCCGCAGCCTGGCCTCCTCCTTCGAGCGGATTGGCTGCTCCTGCTGCCCGTCAGCTTCCCGGCTCCTCTCTTCCCGAGGCGCGGCCCGGTATCTCCCCCCGCCGGCCCTCCCGCCGTGACTCCCGGGCGGCGGGTCCTGGTCCCGCCGCCGCTCCCGTCGCGAGGATGGCGGCGCCGCCGCAGTGGGAGCTGCCAGTGGAGCTGTGCTGCCGGCCTATGGCCTTCGTGACGCTCACGGGCCTGGACGTGGTGTACAACGCGGTGCACCGCGCCGTGTGGGACGCCTTCTGCGCTAACCGCCGCGCCGACCGCGTGCCCATCTCCTTCAAGGTGCTGCCCGGCGACCACGAGTACCCCAAGTGCCGCACCAAGGTAGAGCCGGGGCCGCCCGGCCCTCTCAGGAGGCGAGTGCAGCGGGACGAGGGCGTGGGCGCGGGATTCTGCCTCCCCTCACCGTATCCAGGCGTTAGCTCCTCGGAAAGCCCTGTAGCTCAGCCGTGGGGGTCACCTCTCGCTGGTTTCTCCGGAATTTGGCTCGTTTTGGCTGGTTTTCACAGCTTCTTGAGCAAATGGGAGCCCCCCCTACCCCTTTTTCCCATATAGGCCCGGTGCTTTGTAGAGGCCTGTGAAATGCATGGCTGAGCTTGGCCCTTTCCATCACGTCTAGCCCAAATCTGTGGCTYTTCATTATTAATGTCTCCTTTGCCTGGCCCAGATGCTGGGGGATGAGGGGTATGTCCTGCTTTTTGTGAGGGGAGAAAAAGGCCAGAGGATGAGGGATACGTCCTACCCTTTAGGGAGAAAATAAGCTGAGGAAGAAGGGGTATGCCCTGTTCTTCAGGGAAAAAAAACAAAGGCCTTAGGGGAAGAATGTCCAAGGAAACATGACAGACGTCTTCCCAAATCACAAGGATATACAGGCCAACAGCCTTTCTCCTTTTCCACTAAAAGAAGCCTATAGGGACCTGTTAGCATGCTCTGATGTGCTGAATGTTTCCAGAGGACATCCTACGAGTGGTATATTCCGAAAGGGATCCTGAAGACCGGCTGGATGAACAAGCACCTGAATCTGGTTCCTGCCCTTGTGGTGGTGTTCTATGAACTAGACTGGGAGGAGCCGCAGTGGAAAGAAAAACAGTCCGAATGCGCCACTCGAGTTGAAATTGTCAGGTAGAGTCTTTTGCTTTGGTTCGTGATGCACTGCAAACTGGCAACTGTGTCTAAATTGCAGAGTCTTCGTTCCATTGTAAAATGTGTATTTTTCGTAGACACAAATTCAGGGCAATTTAAACTCCTTTAGTAAACTGTTGTTTACTAATTTCAGCACAATTATCCTCTCCCATGTGATGAAAGTTCTATGCATGATGTAGTGCATAGTTGCATTTGCTTTCATTTCTCATATAATTTCTTTATGCTTCTGTCTGAACTGAAATGTCATTTTTTTCTGATTATTTTCAAACATGAGACCATGACATTATGTCTTTTTCTTTTTTTTAAGGCAAAGCTTGCAGGGTCGAAATACAAAAGTCGCTGTGGTTTTGATTCAGAAAAAAACACCATTGCCTCCAGGTACCAGAAAGCTAATTAGACTGCCTTAGCTCAAAATTTGGTGTACTAGGTTTTCCATACCTCGTGTTGGGCAATGTTTTGGAGGTAGTTTGATGTAGCTCTGCGTACCACTTACTTGTGCTTTCCTTGACTCCCCTAGGAGAAGATGTTATTGCGTCAGAGAGGGCAGCAGCTCTGTGTAATGCTTGTGACCTTTCTGGAAAATCCCTCTTTGTACTTCCACACACTGACCACCTTGTTGGTTATATTATAAGGTAAGTGGTCTTACAACACTGGTTTTTCCTGTGTTTGCTGACAGTGACAATGAGCTGTTATCTCAGCCTACAAGCCTGCTAGATGGCACACATCTTGTACACCAACAGTGAATGTTTTATCTGTTCTCAAAGTCCTTCAAATTATTCTGCTCCCAGGTGGCTCTGCACTTTCTGCATAAGGTTTTCTCAGAGTCTTTCTGAGAAACATTATTAGATATCCTAACATTCCCTCGCCCTCGAGCAGGGGAAAGGCAAGGCAGACTTCTCTTGCTATAGCATTTCCTGGACTTACTAATTCTGAACATTTTACCCCACAAATGTTTTGTTGGATGTAACTTTGTATTAGCAAACTCTTGTATTAGCTTCACTCTCAACTTTCTGACTGTGCTAAATGTCTCTCTTTCCATTCATCCGAAGTGCATTTATGTGGTTGCAGATACTATTTTCTTGTCATCATCATATTCTTCGCAGTTGTCTGCTTTAATGTTTTGTGGGGATGTGATTTCATATAAATTATCAGAATTTTTCAGATACAGAGAAGGGAAAAGACTGACTTATAGTGATAAAGGGAACAGAGGCAAATAATGTTATATTAAAACAAGCTCTTTTTTGCGGGAGGGTGAGGAGGGAGAGAAGAGAGAGTGCTTGTTTTCACATGTGCTTAGAATGAGACGTTGTGGTCTGAGAGATTAATTCTTTCTTCCATTGATCCATTGTTTGCATAATACTCAGTAAAGTTCTTGAAGCTATTATTGTATCTGTTGCTGGAGAGCGTGTTTACTGCACATTAACTAGCACAAGCCTTCACAGACTATATGTAGCTGCATTTGAGGTAAACTGTCCGGTTATGCAGGCAAAAGGCTGTAGCATTAAGGACTGATAGTTCTGTAGGCGTATTTAAAAATAGTTTCAAATTTAAGATCAGAAACAGAATTCCTGATATTAGTATTCAGTTTTGAATTTTTAATCAAAATTTTGTAGCAGTAAGAGGAATGTGCAGTGTGGGTTCTCTTGCTTGTTTTGACAATCTTGAATTTTTTTTTGGGTGGCCTGTCTCTCCTCATATAGTAACAGTAACAATAGTAACAATGCAGTGCGGCAATGACAGGGAGACTTTATTGTCTCTCTTGTGTCTGAACTCGTAGTTAACAATTGCTCTGTAGTCTTCTTTTACTTTCATTCACATCCTCTCTGTGCAAAAGTGGAATTGCTTTAGCCAAAGTCTGCAGTGATAATTTCTTAGCCAGATCCCAGAACTGGTACTTTGTCCTTTATTATCTGTGGTTGTCAGTGCTGTTGAATGGATTCTTCTGGTCCTCTCTTGTTGTTCTTTTCTTTTCCTTTTTCCCTGAGTGACTTGTCTTGCAAACACATATTCAGTTGTCACCTGTGACTCCGGGTTGCTGCTGATATTTTCATGGGATAAGGAGTCATAGTCTGTGCCCTGTAGTTTTCTGTCTCATACTACTATCCCTTCCTAGCCTGGCCTTCAACGCGTTGAGGCTTAACTCGGGAGCGTCTGCAAGGTTTACTTACTCTGACCAAGGCGTGTCTTCTCTTCTTGGCTTTTCTATCCTAAGAGATCAGCTGCTGATCTTAGCTTGCACAATCCTAACAGCTTATCACCAGGCTTTCTCATGTTGTATATTAGAAAATTTTGTATTAGAAATGAAGACATAGGGATTCTTGAATGTACTTGTTATACGTTGTGCTAACCCCCACAGAAGGTTTTATGTGAAGAGTCCTTGTGTAGATATCTACTCAGTATGGTATTTTGTAGAGGAGTTTAGCATTATGATGTATGACTTTTGGCAATGTCAACAATTTGAATGTTGATTACAAGTAGCTGCTTTTGAAGTTCTTTGGTTTCCTTGTATTTTTTTGGGAGAAAGGTAGTGAAAAATAACTTTGTTACAGGCTGGAGAATGCTTTCTATGAGCATGCACAGAACTACTATTATACAGAAATACGAAGAGTTAAATGTCATAAGGAGTTTTTGAACAAAACCACTCATCAGGTAATCTTACTCTGTTTTTGACATATGCAATCTATATTACATGTTACAGTATAAAAATAGACTTGCATGTTGTACCTATTCTTATTTCTTATACTACAAAACTTTCGCCAAAAACATTTTTTTAAAATAAGTTCTAAATTTCAGATATTTGTAGAATAATCACCTGCTCCATAGGCAACAGGTATATTCATGTGTTTATGACTGATGTATACTGCTTGTGTTTTGCAGCTTTTGTTTGTTAGACACCAGTTCAAAATAGCATTCTTCAGTGAACTGAAACAGGATACACAGAACGCTCTGAAGTAAGGCTCTTGCACTCTCTCCTTCCTTTTCCCTCTGTACCATAGATGATGATAAACTGGAAAATATTTATCTTAACCTAAGGGATAATATTATTTAAGTATATGTAATGGAAGAATTCTTTACTGAAGTGGGAGGAGGAAGGGGACACATTCTAATTGGAAGATTGTTTCCTATTGTCAGTAATTCTAAAATTATTTGTTAAAATGTAAAAACGCCATTATAATGTGTGAACTTGCTCTAATTTAAGTATTTATACCTAGAAATTACAGAACTGCATATAATCTTGTGCATGAATTGAGGGCTCATGAAACAAATATGCTGGAAATCAAGACTATGGCAGGATTTATAAACTACAAGGTAACAAGCATACTTCTAAGCTTCAATTACCTGTACTTTAAGATATGCAGACTTTTTTTTTAATCTGCAAAGGTTTAAAATTTCAGTTTTGTGTTACTTTCAGAAATAGCCATCACTGGGTTCCTGTTTCTTACCCTYGGACTTGCAAAGACCATTCTAAATTCCACAAAAAAAATCCTTAGCCGAACCTTTGCACTTTAGGAGTATCTTGAAAGACTGGAGCTGATTTGAGCTTCAGTTATCTGAAGGACTGAACACCTTTAGCTATCACTTTGTGGAGGGGGAATTAACAATCTGTGACAGAGCTTAGGCCAGTGTAGGTTAGAATACTGCTTATTATGAGGGGGAAATTAACCTTTTGGTCACCTCTCGGACCTTCAAGGTAAGACAGCAGTATCCCACCATTTAAAATGATCCTGCATTAAATGTCATAATCTTTGAGGTAATTGCAGGCTTCAAGGGTAGGCTTCCTATTGGCTCTGCAATTCTGTCCTGAAATTGGAAATTAAGCACTCTTGCATTGAATATTTGGGGGAGAAGGGAAAGGACTGATGAAATGGAAGACCACAGAGTTTTGGGTGCAATATGTTAAGTTTTCATATTTACTTTTTTCTCTCTGCCTTTTTAAAAAACTCACTGAACTTATTTTTAATTTAGTTTTAATTTAATTTTTAAATCAAATCCTTAACAGACGGCTATATATAATATATATTCTTTTCTTTTAGATCTGTCGTCTCTGTTTTCAGCATAATACTCCGCTGGATGCAATTGCTCAGTTCAGAAAACATATTGATTTGTGCAAAAAAAAAATAGGAAGTGCAGAACTGGCTTTTGAGCATGCTGCTTGGATGTCAAAACAGTATGTATCTTGCTTTGGAATACTACTTTTAAAGTTTCTGTATAACCTTATGATGAAGCTCATTGTTTTATTTGTCTAGGTAAGACATGAATTCTGAGATTTTTTTTTATCGAAGAAAGACAGTAGATCATAAAAGCTGTATGATGTCATTCTGTGTGTCACTGATGATTGACAACTTGTCGCTGGGAATGAACAGGGTAGGACATAGATGCAGCCATAAAACTAAAACACTTAAGTTCAAAACTTAACTGTTACCTGTCTTTAGGCTAACCAGATGTTTTAGCAAAAACACACCTTTCAGTTCAAAATTACTGTGTTGTACCTAATCTAATGAGAAATACTCTTGTTGGTTTTTAGGTTTCAGGCCTTTGGTGACCTGTTTGATGAAGCAATTAAGCTGGGGTTGACAGCAATCCAAACTCAGAACCCAGGTTTCTATTACCAGCAGGCAGCTTACTATGCCCAGGAACGGAAACAGCTAGCAAATATGCTTTGTAATCATAATGTAAGTTTAAAAACAAACAGATTTCAGATAGCTAGCTGGTGAATTACTGTGATGACCTTGTAATACATATAAATGACATGCATAGGATAATGCATTTCTCACACATTTTAACATATACTTGGAAAAATTAGTTCTGAATGATGATTTGTTCTATTTATTTAATTCCAGATGTCATTGACACATTTTAAAAATGCTCATGAAAATATACTTTTTATCTCTGGCATTCTACATCACATACTTGAAAACTTTCTGCCAAATTTTACCAATATTTAAAAAAAAAAGGCGAGAGAGAATGTTTTTCTAACACTTGCCTGGCTGAAAGGACTGAATAGAAAAGTGGTCTCTATGCTCAGTGATTAAATGTATGTGCAAGATATATGTAACTACATTCCAGCTGGTATATCCTGATCATTCAAGAATATATTTATTTCTGCTAATGCCTGTCTTATTTTTGGAACTAGTCTTAAAATAATTATCAAGGTTTTCCTGTAAGTGTATTTGTAACAATGAATCAGCCAAGGTGATTTAAATGTTTCGTTTTCCTTAAGTAATTTTTATGTAGATGGCTTGAAAATTCAAATATTTTGAAGCATAGTCTCTCTTGTGTGTGTCTTTGTATATTATAGAGTGTTAGATTACTTCTATTCCTTAAAAACAATAATGATAGCTTTTTGTTGATTTAACAGTCCTCCATGATGTACCCCAGTCCGGATCCCTTGGAAACGCAGACAGGAATGCTTGACTTCTATGGACAAAGACCTTGGCGCCAGGGAATATTAAGTATGGTTCTGTGTCTTGTATTTGTGGGCTGCAGGCAGGCTTTTTAGTCTCAGATACTGCCAACTACCTTAGGCAAGAGCAGAGCCATGTACAGGGCCAAGAGCGCATTCCCTTGTGTTAGCTGGTGGTACGAACTGCTGTCAATCAGAAGTACAGGAAGTGTTGGGTCTCTGGAGAAAATGGAAAAAAAGCCTCAGATCTCTGCAGAGTCAGATCTTCAGAGGAGTTGTATAGGCCATACTGAAGCTGTTGCTGCTGCTGCCTTAGCTATCTGGATTAAATGTGTTGCAGCAATGTGAATACACAGGCATGAAGAGAAGTTGCAGAACTTGTTATAGTAATATTAATCACACCTCTCTGCATGATGTTACAAATTCATCCTGCTGTCTGTGCTATGTCATGTCACCTCTAGGCAGAAACTTAGAATGTTCTAGAAAAAACGTTCTGGATTTCAAAACAGATTGCAGAGGATGCAATGGCTAGATATTAAATTGAGAAAGGAAGATGTGCTTTTGCTGTAAAGGAGCATGTTTTTTTTCATCCCTTCAGATTATGGATGCATAGCCCAAAACTATGCATTAATACATAAATGATTCTAAAATGCTCTCTCACTGTCTCTCTCCCTTTGGTCACCTCTCTGTACTCGTTTCAGGCTTTGCAACTCTCACTGCCTTCTTTTAAAAACCTTTGCATTTCCTGTATGTACATACTTGTCTAACTTGTTTTATCTTCAAGTGATTACTGCTTTTAGGATGGTTTAGAATCTATTACCAAGATGAAATTACTGGTTAAAATGTTTTTCAGGATTATATATTCTAACAGATTTTAGTTTTTTAAAGCTATGTACGATTCCCTGTACACTGGTTTTCTCTGTTGCTAAAGAAACACAACTTTGAAGGCTTACTTGAGATCAAGCGGGGAAAAAAAGGCTCCAAATCTGTGGTAAAATATATGCTTTAAATATTGACAGATGCAATCTAAAGATTTAGTCATCTTACATTAGTTTGCTATTTATGAGTAACTTCTTTTTACTTTTTTTTTTWAAAAACCAAAACCATGATGTTTGTTCCAGAAAATCACTTTTAGAATGTAGAATACAGATAAGTTCTTAAAGTAATATATCTATCTCCTAGGAAAAAGAATGTTTAAGAATCTGAGCGTGCCTGAGTTGGTGCATGGATTACATAAATCATTCCTGTAGGCCTTGATAAAATTCCAGTGTAATGGATTTTTCACTGTCTTATGCAGGCTTTGATCTTTCTGATCCTGAAAAAGAGAAGCTGGGGATTTTAGCCTTGCAGATGAAAGAGAAAAATGTTCTTCACTCAGTAAGTTTTATTATAAATATCAGTTCCATTAACACTCTCCTAATGTTACATATATAGTGATATTAGTACTTTTTTTTTATCTGTTAGGAGTTAATAATCACTTTGTTGAGTAATGCTGTTGCACAATTCAAGAAATACAAATGTCCAAGAATGAAGAGTCACTTGAGTGAGTATAGATTATCAGATGCATCTTTTAACTTTGCAATAGTTTTCAGTCATTGATCTGATACATTTGATTGGTTATTGTTTCTGATCAGTGGTTCAGATGGGTGAAGAATATTACTACGCCAAGGATTACACCAAAGCTTTGAAGTGAGTACCAGCCTGGATCCTTTCTTTAATATGTGTGTTTGTCATGGGCTAGAATCATGTCTTCTCTGATACGGAATCGTATTAGAAAGTCACTTGAGATGCTCCTGGTACTCAGATTAGATTGAAAATCAACCTTTGGAGTCTATGAACTCCATGTTAATAAAAGCACACTGAAGGTAATGGGTCACTTATATTAGTAAAAATTTCTTCTCTGTGGGGATTTGCCTCTCTGGACAAATACATCTTTTTAAAGCTCTTTTGTAGGGCAAATTCCCACAGCAGATTATTTCTAGCTCAGTGATTGCTGTCTCTGTCAGAAATTACTTCAAAAACTTGCCTGCTATTAAACTTTGAAGTTATAAAATTCAAAACATAAGGAAATATAACTGACTTGAATTTTAGTTTATATACCAAGGAATTACTGTTGTATAGACTTGAAAAATCATTGTCATATAGAAATAGTTGATTTAACTTTAGTCTAGTATTTGTGTTAGCTGAGGGAAATTTTGTATTAATGATAGTGAACAAACAATGTGCAAGTTTCTTAAAGAATCAGGATATGTAACTTGTTTCTCTCATTTGGAATACTTTTCAGGCTGTTGGATTATGTTATGTGTGAATATCGCAGTGAAGGATGGTGGACTCTTCTTACTTCCATTTTGACCACAGCTCTCAAATGTTCATATCTAATGGCCCAGCTAAAAGATTATATTACGTATTCTTCAGARCTACTCGGCAGAGGTATTATTTTAAGAAATATATTCAATTAACCTATTAAGGGGAGGGGGGGGGAAATAAATGTGTTTGGAAGTCTGACATAGTTGTCAGTCACATACTTTACAGTACTTCAGATATTTTGACCACAGAAAGTTTTATGCCAGTGCTGACTTTTGACCTCCTTCTCTCAAGCTGAATTTTCTTGCTCTTCTGTTATGAAATTCGTAACATTCAAGTAGTCTGTGTCAGGAGATGATGAGCCATAGAACTCTGAGAGAAGAAACTGTATAGTTTAAGCAATGTAACAGAAATATCCTGAGCTTTGAAGGCAGGGGGAGAAATATAATAGAGCTAAAAGGAAAAACCATTTTGTAGTAAATAACAAAAGTTATGATGATTTTTCCTGGAGTTTAAAATCCCAAATGCTTCCCAAACTCTTTATTGGAACTCARCTAATGATATTTGCATGTCATATGTTTTAAGGAGAGAGGGGAGGAAAAAAACCTTACTGTAGCTACACAATAAATATGCAAATGCTTTGCTTTGTGTAATGGCTGTTAGTGCAGGAATCTTCATGCCTTGACTTGCTGAGTAGTATTGTTTTTAGGGTCACTAATATCATTTTTAGGGTGACTAATATCATTTTTAGGATAGATACGATAAAGGTTTTTAGTTAGTCTGTTAGTCTGGCTACTCTGCTCTATATAGAGAAATAATTAATAAACTAAATGTAACTTTACTCATCTTCAAGAGAATGTTTTTACTTTTTTAATTTTTGTATTTTTTAATTTTATTTTTACATTACTCTTTTTTGTCATTTCCATAAACTGCTGTTTTTATCTGAGTTTGCCTCTTTCAGTATCCAACACTGTTGTGCTTTTTGCTGCTGCTTCAATCTGTAATCAGAAATAGCAGGATGTGTAGGTATTATTCCCTTGTGTTTTTCCTCTGCTAACTTATGAAATATTTTTCCAACTAAAGATTATTTTGTTTGGTTCCAGTGAAAATAAGAGGAAATGCTTAAAATGGTTGGGAGGGGAACTTCTGAAATCATACACTTCATTATTTTCTGTAAGATGATACATGCAGGATTTTTTAAGGTGCAAACTAATGGTTGGGAGGGGAACTTCTGAAATCATACACTTCATTATTTTCTGTAAGATGATACATGCAGGATTTTTTAAGGTGCAAACTAAAGGAAGATGTGTTTTGTTTTGTTTTTCAATATATGGAGAAATTTATAATCTTTTTTATTTGTTCTGTTTGCTAGCATCCACCCTTAAAGAGGACCAGAAATCTCGAATAGAAAAAAATCTCATAAAAGTTCTAATGGCAAGTGCTGAAACTCATTCTTCTTAGATATTCTTCAGTGAGAGACCTTGTTTGGCAGCTTTTTTTAATTTGTGATCTTCTGTCTGGATACAGAATGAGAGCCCTGATCCTGAGCCTGATTGTGATGCTACGGCTGTGAAAGCATCACAGAAGTTGTGGGCTGACCGTGTTTCCTTGGCAGGCAGTAATATTTTTACTATAGAAGTCCAAGATTTTATACCATTTGGTAAGTAATAAAGTTTCAAGCAAACTTGCATGAAGCTGTAAATTTGGACACAAAATTCCCAATCATTTCTTTCCAAAATATAATTATGCAATGTGCATTATAAACCAGTAACACTGAAACTCTTGTGCCAGCACTGCTAAGGAATCGTGAGAAGTGAGTGGTCCTCTGTCTTGACTCAGCATCAAGAGGAATCATTTGAGTTTAGTGTTTGAGGGGGAAAAAAATCTCTACTTCCAGCTGAGGCTACCTATATGTTTAAAGTAGAAATAATAAGGCACTTTGAGGCACTTTAATTCTAGTGTACTTTGAAGCAGAATAGTGCTACAGGAGGATGGAATGTGTGCAAGGTAATACATGGAAAGGAGCATAAGTGAGCATTACACACAGAGGAAAACGTTGTAAAATCTGAGGGGTTTTATTTCCCTCCTGGGCACCTGTATTCTCCCTCCCTGGCTGCTGCTACAAAGTTTTCAGCAAAATTCCAATATGTAGCCGTGTGTGGCAGTGCCAGGAGCCAAGTATGTCCAACACTTAAGGTTTTGGCTTGGGTGTATATATGCAAAACAATCCTTACCGTAACAAGAGCAAGAGAGAAGAGTGCTTCTGCAGTATCTTGTTGTAGTTTGATGTATGTAACAAGTACTTTTTTAATTCCAGTGCAATGCAAAGCAAAATTTTTTGCTCCAAGTTTTCACGTTGATGTTCCTGTGCAGTTTGATGTATACTTGAAAGCTGATTGTCCTCATCCTATCCGGTTTTCTAAGCTCTGTGTCAGTTTCAATAACCAGGTAACTATGTCTATTTTAAGTCAATAAATAAAAATACTTTTTTTTCTGTCTGTTAATACTTTAGTTGCAAAAAGTAAACTTTATCCATTATCTTTATCCTTTTTGATAGCTATATTGATATTGTGATAAAACTTACAAAGCTTACATTTTAATTTAGTATGTTTAGAATATCTACTTATCTTAGAGAATTATCTTCTCTGTAAAACTCTCTAGAATGATTCTTTTGAATCATAAATGTCATCTTTCTCTTGATGTTTTTACATGAAGTTAGATTAGCTAATATAATGGGTATATAATATCAAGAAATTCACTCTAATTACATAAGTTTAATTTCAGTAGAGTGAAAAGTAGAAAGAACTAATGCGGCTTTATCTAGCAGCAGAGCTTTAACATTCAGTATACTACTGTTTATCAATTTTTTAAAAAATATGTTAAACCTATAACTATAAGTCCTTTCTCCTTCCTTCCTGATTAGGATTATAATCGGTACTGTGTGGTAGAAGAAGCCTATCAAAAAAGTGATATTCTAGAGCAGTCATCACAAGGAACAATGTGCTTGGTCCCTGGCAAAACAAGAAAGTTCACATTCAAATTCGTTGCAAAAACTGAAGATGTAGGAAAAAAGATTGAGGTTTGTCTATTTGTTTTGCACTATTCTCACTGATGTTTACAAAGAATGACAAACCTATCTCTAATTTGGCACGACTTGCTGATGTCAATGCAGTTTCAAGTTGTTTGAAACTTATTGATCTTGGATTGAATGTCAAAACTGAGAGCAATGTCAAAGCAAAAGGAAATAACAAACTTAAGTACCATTTCAAGGTGTTTTGTTTTGCTTTAAGTATATATAATGTGAAGAAATGCACTGTGGAACTAAAGGAGCATAGGAAACTGTAAAAGGCTGTATTGCTCACACATAGGCACATATATTTCTCCACCTCAGTTTCCTTGATTGAAATTCTGCAGTGCTCTGTGGATGCTTTGGTCTACAAAGCTGCAAGAAGCTTTTGGTGATATGCGTCTTTACTGGGGTGGTGTGTGTTGGAAATTGTTCAATGGGTGATCTGAGAACAAAAGGTGGGGAAGTTATCGGTATCTTTTTGAATTTACACCTGTCAGATCACCTCTGTGGATTTGATCCTGGGAAGTGACTCTGGTAGATGTGTGATTCTGAATTGGCGGGGAGGAGGTGGAGATGCTGCTTCATCTCAGGAAGCGTTGCAGGCAGCCCGTTCCTTCAGACGAAGACCTAAGCTTCCAGATAATGAAGTTCACTGGGACAGTTTGACTATTCAGGCAAGCACTATGTAAGTAAAAACTTGAATATACTTAAATTTTGAAAGATGTATCATTATGTGATTCCTGCAAACTCATAGTTGATTAGTGTAAAAGAAGATACAAGCTTCTTTAGACTTCCTTAAAAGAGCATTCTTCCATATCCCTGTCCCCTAAGTGGGGATACGTTGATACTTATCCTAATTCTTTAGGACTTTGATGCTGCCAGAAAGCAAGAGCTATAGAAAAAGTCTGCCCTCATCTCAGAGTGTATATTGACTTTATAGTTCTCCTTCACCTAACTGTTAGGCACACTTTTCCATGCTTTTTATGCAACTGAGGAAGAAGTGCTCATGGCATTTAAAGGAGTGCACACAAAGCTGTGCATGCAGATATGTACATGCACCATCCCCAAAAACCTATACAGGGGAAATAATGATTAATAAGTAGGTTAGTAGTGGGTATCTTCAGAAAATTCAAATCTCTTTGTTGGGGTGGTGGGCTTGTCTTTCTGGYAGAAGTTCTGAACTTCTAGAGTTCAGATGTCCCAATTAATTTTTGTAGAGTATCTCCTATCATATTGCTTTTATCACAAGAGATCTCACACGTACTACTTGAATATGCCACAGCTGTCAGAAGTCTTTAAAAAATAAGTTTTTTCTGTCTCCTTTAAACTATCCTTAAACTCTGCATTTAAGAAACGTGCTATACCTGAATCTTTTCTCTTGAAGGATCATTTCTAGAGTGCCAAACATTTCTGTACATCTCCGTCATGAACCTCCAGCCCTGACTAACGAAATGTATTGTCTGATTGTGACAGTCCAGTCACACGAGGAGACAGTTGCCAAAGACGTTAAGCTCACTGCAGGTTTAAAGCCAGGTATTTACTGGTGTGAGGTTTTTTGTTTGTTTTACTCCATCAACTACTATTTCTGATGTGGCGCAGAGAACGGTAATGTATGGTTCTCCTGTCCTCCTTAAGTGTGAAACCTAGATAAGGTTGGGAATGGTGCAGTGAGGGTAACAGAGCCCTGGAACAGGCTGCCCAGAGGGGCTGTGGAGTCTCCTTCTCTGGAGATCTTCCAAACTTGCCTGGATGCCACCCTGTGCCACATGCTCTAGGTGACCATGCTGGAGCGGAGGGTTGGACTAGATGATCTCTAGAGGTCCCTTCCAACCCTAAAGATACGGTGATTCTGTAATAGTGGTAAGACAGCAGTTAACAGACTCATTCAGTAGTAGCTATTGTAATCACTGCTTCTCAGTAGCAGTATTGTGGTCTTTCTGGAAATACAAGTTTTTACATGTGTTTGAATGAAAATCTGGAACTTTTCATTTACAAGTGAAGTAAACTTTCTCAAGAATGTGTAATAGATTTTCTTGCTCAGGTAAAAGTATCAATGGATCTAGATAAATATTTTCTTTAGTATGTTCTCTGAGGAGGGGCAATAGGGGGGAATTCTTCTCGAAAATACTGTTTTTAAAACGATTGAAATTGGAGGAGAGGTGGAGAGTTGCAACTGTATCCCTCTGAAGGAAAAGGGAAAAAATATAGTATTGTGTGTTAGATTTTAGTTAGATGTATGACAGTTCCTGACTATCATTGGCATTGACAATTTTTAAAATGTGAAGTCCAAACATACTCGGTATATATGACTGATGATAGCCTGCATGCTCGTGCATAAAAATACTCTTGCCGTTTGGAGAACTGCTGCGAGGCGTGCTGTGTAATCTAAAATAGAACCACATTCCCTATACACTTGTGCAGTTCATTAATGTCAGTAGGGTTTCTTTAAACCTATTTAATTGGAAGGTTGTGCTGAGCTGCTAACAGCATTTAATTTTCTGTCTTGATTTATTTTTCTCCACTCTTTGATCTCTAATCTTAAAGCTTAATATATGGGGCCTTTCTGGGCTTACTAATGGCCTTAAAAGAACAATTGAACTCTGACGTTTCATTTAYAGGAAAGATGATATATTTGCCGCAATTGTGGCTTTTTGGCAAGATGTGACTTATTTTGCTTTGAAAATGTTCCCTTGTAATCTTGGTAGACTATTTTAGTCGACCCATAAGTAAAGAAGCGTGTCATTTAACATCTATGCATTTTTCTTGCATATTTTCAGTGTAACTTGGAAGAGCAGTTTTAAAAATGCCTGAAAGCATTAAACTGTGAACTTGAAAATGTAAGACTCACAGAACTGTGAAACTTCTTTTACTTTGCCTTTCCTTGTGTGCTGGTATAGATMGCCAAGAAAAACTTGGATTCCATAACCATATTGTGCTTTGTATATGGTAGGGAACATCTGGATATGACCTCTGATCTTGAGACTTTCTAGCCTAACTGGTTAAAACAACCTTCCTGGAGAAAGGTCAATGAACAATGTTAATTTGTGGTACTGCTTTTTTTGGGATAAATATCTTAGTGTTTTTGAGTGCAGCAATTTGTTTCAGGAATTTAAGCTATTAACATCTTGATGGATATGAAGTTTTGTTTTTTTTTTTTTTATTATTTTAGGGCAAGATGCTAACCTGACACAAAAAACTCATGTGACTCTGCATGGAGCAGAAACATGCGATGACTCCTTCCCTGCACTGCTTCCTGATATACCTATTGGAGACCTGCAACCAGGGGAAAAGGTAAATACGTCAATTTTTTTATATGTCATAGAAAGTGACACTCATTTTCTTAACTTACTCATCAGCAAATAGAGGACTTTGATGCAGAAGAATTTATATTTAGTTTAAGATATTTGAACTGATAAATTTACGCATACTTTGCCTCATATTTGCTTGTATTTGAGTATTCCTTTAGCTGGATGCTCTTTTAGACTGAATTTGAAAATATTATATATTCTGGGATACAGTAAGGGTGGAGGTTAAAACAAAATAAGGAGGCTAAGCTCAACTGTTAATTACCTTCACTGGATAACAGACCATGGATAATAGTAGTCACAAGGATGATTCTGTAGGGATAGATACTCAAATTGG
The DNA here is from genome assembly GCA_003342815.1 of Eudromia elegans. Taxonomy (NCBI): domain Eukaryota; kingdom Metazoa; phylum Chordata; class Aves; order Tinamiformes; family Tinamidae; genus Eudromia; species Eudromia elegans. The sequence goes on from PTEX01000191.1 coordinate 21,989, forward strand.
CAGATGTTTCACTGAACTGAAGCTCTGACTAGTAAATGAGAAGTTGGATAAATCATACCTAATGATGGCTTTGGTCCTGGATTATTAAATAGCTTGCTGCTACTCAGTATTAAAAGCACACACTGCCTGGTTAAGGTATTAGTGTAACAGGTTCTTTATAGTCAAAAACAGTCATTCTGGTATTGCACTCTTAAGATAATCATTCAGCAAATTCAGGGTAATTCCAGGCATACAGATTGCTTAGCTCATTGTCTCCATTATTTTGTAGGTGGAAAAAGCAATATACATTCGTTGTGGTACAGTTGGTTCAAGGATGTTTCTGGTTTATGTGTCCTACTTAATCACTACTACTGTTGAAGAGAAAGAAATTCTCTGCAAATGCCACAGGGTATGACCTAAAAATGCATCAGTTGCTGGAGATATGCAGACTTTAGATTAAGAATGTGTCTCGTAGTTTTTTAATGTAATTCCAGGTTTCTTAAAAGCATTTCCAGTACATAGATAGACAATAGTGTATTTAGTAACCACTGAATAAATGGAAGGCATAACAGCTTGTGCATGGGTAAATGTCCAGAACGTTCAAAATAGCATGGATGTGCAATGCACAGAACTGAGACTGTGATAAGTGATGCAATTCCTATGCCAAAGGGAACGCTTGTATTCATGGTATCATGGTTGCTTGAAGAGATGAGAGAAATTAACTGTTCTTTCATAGCTAGTTATCAGTACAGAATCTAATAGGACCAACTATATTTTGAGAAGAAAACTTTACTCAATGGATTACATTGAAAAGTTTTTTTTCTAAAAAATGTTAGAAGGCTAGGTGAGAAGCTGATGTAAGCACTCCATATATTTAGGTGATTCGCCTTCTGGTGAGTGTGACAGAAAGGGAAACTTTTTGAGGGATGTATTGGAGCAGTGAAAAGCTCACATGTGAATTAGTGTCCTCTGCAGTCTAGTATTGCATACCAGAATGGTAATACTACCAATACTACCAAATCTAGTTTCCCATATTTCATCCAGACCAATAGTTTAATATTTTTATTATCAGTTATGGTTTTAAAGCAGTGTTGATTTGTGAAACAGATAAACCAAGAAACCTTGTAAATTAAGTGTTTATGCTGAAACAGTGTTCATCTATTCTAAGGAAAATGAACGAAAGAGTATTGAAAGAGAATAACAGTATGTTGGATTCACTTAAAACTTTTTTGGAGAGAGACTTTATACAGACATTTAAAACAAACAACTCTTCATCTTTTCTATATAATCCTGATTATGAGTTAATCATACTGTAATAATTCATGATGCTCTGTAATGGTACAATGACTCTTAATGGGGCAGAGGGGCTTTTTTTGAAATTAGGGCACCTTCATGAGTGCTTAATCAAAGCAAAAGAACTTTTAACTTTTGCTTTCATAAAATGATGTATTCAGCCCCGGGGAGAACTTAAGAGTAAGCTTATTTTTATTTGATTTGACATCGGTGGCCAGGTCTGAAACTGAATATAACTTTTTATATTTCTCTTCCCCCACCTCATTCCYCCTATCTCTGTCATTACCAATACAGGATGAAACTGTAACTATAGAAACAGTATTTCCATTTGATGTTGCTATCAAGTTTGTCTCCACGAAGGTACGTGTTCAAAAAAAAAAAAACCACATCACTTCTAATTGTCACGTCCTATTCAGTTAAAAATTGATGCTGTGTGTTTGTCTTGGCAGTTGGAACATTTGGACAGAGTCTTTGCAGATATTCCTTTCTTACTGATGACAGACATTCTGAGTGCCTCTCCTTGGCCTCTCACTATTGTGACCAGCCAGCTACAGCTTTCACCTGCTGTGACCCCAGTAGATCAGCTGGAGTCTTTTGTGGAAAATGGTAAGCCACCTTCGTCTGTGCTTGCTTCATGAAGGTATTTTTTTTACATGGGCTGAGAGGGCTATTTTTAAAACAGTATTTGCTTGTCAATGGCAAACTCTAGGGGGGAAAAAGTTATTAAATATATCAGTGGCTTGATAAAACACATTGTAGACAGCACTAAATTTAAAAACTGTCATTGTACTTTACTAGATCTGGTAAATTGAATTGAATAGTRATGATAAACAAAATTTAAAATCTAACAGATGCAAGGGAAGGCACAGGAGAATATACCTGATGTGCAACTTCCTAAGTGTTTGTATGAAAAGTTGCTTGATATTTCCAGCATTCATAGACTACAAGTACCTTCCAGAATGCAAACATTTTACCACCTGATAGAAACAGCATCTAAATGCTCTAGGAGTCTATAACTTTAGCTATGAAACTGGAAAATGTGAAGCTAAACAGAGTAGCATAGAGTAATTAGAAGTAAGATTTTTTTTTTTAAGATATACAGTAATATATTTTAATAGTTTTTACATTTTAGTAGTAAGGTATCTTACAGATCCTAACTTTTAAGAACTTAGTTTAGTAATTTCTAAACATGGAAAAACTTACAGTAGAGTTGATTTTAAAAGTCTTCCAACAGGACAGGGTCTCTTTATTCTCTGCATCAACAGGGACATGAAAACCTGTCTGTTTTATCAAAGCTTAGAACACAAATGAGACGGCCTAGATAATTTTCTGGTCATGGGGCAGCTCTCTGCCCAATTAGTCAAGTGCTTGCAAGACTACAGTTCCTTTGCAGTTGAAACTACTAAGAGGGTGCCTGGCAGAAAGCAGTGATTTCCCCAGGTTTTTTTAGTCATCCAAGTATGAGGTTTCGTATTTTGTTGAGACACCTTGTGCTTCTTAAATACCTAGCAGTGGATACTTCTAAGGAGCCAACAGCCAAGAGTAATTAAACCCCAGATAACAAATAATTAACTGCCTAGCTTCTGGATGTATTTGGTTTTTGTTTTTCTCTTTCTTAGAAGATGTAAAGATCCCCTTAATTATTACTTTGACTTGTATGTATGTGTGCAACACTTTCATGTGTCAGCACACTTCTAAAGTTATTTAATTCTTTACTATATAGGTGTAGTTTGCAAAACACTTCTAGGCCCTTCAGACTGAACAATTTTGTATCTATTTTGTAATACAGGATTTTAAGACCTAGTGGCTTCTGTAGTAGTGATTGTTCTTTGATTTTAAACAAAATCCTGCTGATAGTTGTTTTACAGACAAGTGAGAGTGCCAGTGAATGCTTTTGCCTTCGGTGTCCTCCAGTTACTAATGCTAGTGGAGTGGCAACTGGATGTTATACCATTTCCTGGAGGAGGTCAGTATCTCCTGGCCTGATCTGGAGTAGGGAGCAAGGGGAAGTTGGTTTGGTTTGGGGTTGACAATGTTTTTTGCTTTCTTCTCCTTGTTCTTTCTGTGACAATCACTATCTAGACTCTGTATCTCAGTGGTTACTGATTTTGTAAGTAATCTTTAAAACTCTTCTGGTTTCTAAGCAAATATATATTCACTTACAAAATAAGTGTTATGTGGTTGTGGTTTTAACATTCCATGAATCCTTCTTTAGAAGATCTTAGGTTGGTTACAAAGCCTTTTCTCACCACCTTTCACTCTGTTTTCTCCAACCATGAGATATTTGACTTGAGAAGCCACGTTAAAGAAATAGCTTTTTGATGTTAAAAACCACTTTTAAGAGGAGAATTAAACAATTTCTCACCCTATCTTAACATAACTTATATGAGTTTTTGAAAATAAATGCTTAGATATATCTAACTTCTAGCTTTTTTTCTTGTTTTGTTTAGACAGCTGTTTACTTTTTCTGCTTGCCCATTGCTATTTTCAGTGGTTTTTTTTCCTGCCTCCAACAATCCAATATAAAGTAATTCCAAACTTTGGAATTACTGTAGTTTATTGAATAAAACATATAAGGAATGTTCTTTTGACTTATTACCTTGATATTTAATGTTATATAACTCCGAATATTGTCTGTATCACTTTTTCCTGCAGAAGTTCACCTGTGGAAAGTGTACCTGTTGTTAGTACAGTGATCACTCTACCGCATGTGATTGTAGAGAGCATTCCCCTCCATGTTAATGCAGGTAATAAGAATTGGCAGCTCATATGGCCTAGTTAAAATGTTTAGACTGTAAGTGAACACTATATAGTTTTACAGCATCCAGAGTTTGTGTTCATTGCAGCACAGTGAACCTACTGATGGATATTAGGGGCCAGTAGAAGAAAATATAATAACCTCATGGGGCTGCCCCAAGCCCCCCTCCTCATTTCACTCCTCAGTTGCAGTGAAGTTGAGTGAATATGCTCTCTTAAAAGCTACACCTGGAATAGCCAGTGTTACATGGCAGCACAGCAGCAACAACTGCCTCTGCTGAGGCTACCTTTCCCCATAGGGTTTTCTAGATTCTTGTGGCTGTTCGATCCACCCACACCCTGGCAGCATCCCAGGAAAGAAACAGCCTGGAGTGCTGGAGCTGCTTGTGGGCTATTTCTCTTCTAGCACTTCACCTGCACAGAAGCAAAGTGGGAGTGCAGAGCTCACATAATTTCTATGCTTTCTTCAGTTTATTCTGGTTTGTACTGAGATTTCCCCATCATCCTTTCCCATTATACTTAAAAGTATAGTGGGACAATATGTGATAAGGTCTTGGTAAACTGAAAAGTGACCCTGCCTGCATTCCCAGATAGTGTAAATGGTTGGGGATTTTATTCTATGACCTGAGTGTTGTAGAAGTGTTAGTCTTTTTTTATTAAAAAAATCTCATCAGAAATATTTTGGATGTGTAATTATTATAACTCTTTCTTGAACTTTTCATTGCTCTTTGAGCTGTGCTTACTTATTCAACTTTAAAACTTATTTTATAAACAGGATTATTTGCTTTCTTTCCAAAGATCTTCCATCATTTGGTCGAGTCCGAGAATCCCTCCCTGTCAGATATCACCTGCAAAATAAGACCAGTTTAGTCCAGGATGTGGAGCTGTCAGTGGAACCCAGTGATGCCTTCATGTTTTCTGGCCTTAAGCAGGTACAAAAATGGCACATCTGCAGATCCTGTTCCTTCATAGTGAAGAATACATGGGTTAGATTTACACTGATATGCAGAGATGACAATCACAGTATTATTTTGTAAAAGCTTAGAGGTATGGTATACAAAGAAAATAGTAAATTCTGTTTGGAGGAAAACGTGCATACAGGCCTCTTTTAAAGAAAGGCTACATGTAAGCCTGACAAGGAGCTGTTTGGCATGTTGTTTCTGCCTAACACTGTGTTTCAGAATGAAAGTAACAGCTTCAATTAGAAGGGGGAAAATTACTGCATTGTTTCTAAGGCCAGAGATTGTAAACAATAAATAGCAAACTTCTTTCTGTCATAGAACTGTGTATGTCTGCTTGCTTATTTAGATCCGACTGCGGATTCTTCCTGGCACACAACAGGAAATGTTGTACAACTTCTATCCTCTAATGGCTGGATATCAGCAGTTGCCATCTCTTCATGTCAACCTGATGCGATTCCCAAACTTCACTGATCAGTTGCTCAGACGATTCATCCCTACACATATTTTTGTAAAGGTAAGATGGAAACTTCTTGGCTTTTGAAGGGCTTTTTGTAGCACTACTTTCTTCTTGCGGGCTACCCTCCTAGCTCTGTGCAAAGCCTCAGATTAGAGTGGATGGTTATTAATTGTCCGTTTGCTTTGGGAAGTCTTGGCTTGTGAATGTGATCTGTGAGCTGTTGTCAAACAATCCTTAGGAAAAATACTTATGTGCAAGCAGGGCATATACATGTAACAGGCACTTAGTTAAAATTAGATCAAATAGCTGAATGTGCTTAGCTTGATCGTGGGCCTACTGTATAAAGGGAGTATTAAAGCTCTCTGCCTTTGAGTGCAGTGGAAGAAGCTAACTCTAATATTCTATCTTAATACTGTAACTTGTAGCACTCTTGAAAATAAGAAATATTTGAGCACTCTGACTTAATTTTGGAAACTCTGTAGCATCTTCCACATACCAAAATAACTTCTAAAGATACAGCCTCTCCATGAATCACTCTAAAGTGTTTTTTAACTGGTGCAGCTGTGAAGTCAATTCAGCTACATCATAATGTTCTGTACGCTTTCCTCATTTTTTTTCAAAGTAGATTAAATCCAGTAAGCTAAAGTACTGTGTGCTTATGCTGTTTCTGCCACCAGTAGTGCATTGATGTTTTAGTTAAGCTCTTAGCAAGTAAGCCTGAAAATTTTGTTCATATTACTTGAGATGGGCTTGTTCTGACATCTATAATCCTGTTTCCTGGAAGTGGACCTGGCATTTTCAATTTTATTTCAGCCAAGAGATATATAAAACCTGATTTGTATATATGCTGTTAATCAGTCRCTCTTCTAGAGTGGTTATCAAAATATTTTCTTAAGGAAAAAGTTACACACACACACCCACCCCTCGCCTCAGAGGTCAGGTTCTCCATACTCCTATTTACAAAAGAACCTCCTGAGATTTTGAATTCTTTGCTTTCTCATTGGGATTGTCAGAGCTTCCGAGAACTGTTTTTCCCCATTTTCTTTAAAACTTTCTCCTTATTGTCTTCCATATCTTGTGGCTCTGCTTAACGTTCTTCCAAGGAACTTTCTATGTTTTTCCTATTTGATACATCCATTATCTTTTATACTGCAGTAATACTTGGAGAACTCTGATCATCCAGGCCTTGTGCTAAGTTACTCAGATGTTCAAGGAGATGCCCTTGGTGTTTAATAGAGTGCATCCAAGGAGCTGAGGCCTCCTGTGACGTACTGAGTGGGACATGCTCCATAAAGGTCCTGCTGCTAGAAACACTTAGGAGCAAGGATAGACTTACGGCACAGTTTTTCACCTACAGTGATGAACATGATATTACTGGGTTTCACAACTCTAATCTCTTCTGTTTTTAAACTTTTTTTTTCCCCTCAAAGCCTCAAGGTCGACAAGCAGACGATAACTCAATTGCAGCTGCATAACCTGGAGACTTGTACCTCTGCACTTAAAGAAAATGGGATGTGGCGCAGAATGTACAAAACTCATTTTGGAAACATGGCTTTGATAAAAATAAGAATTAAATCTTATTTTTGAATTACATCTCTCAGAACTAATATTTTAAAACATCTACTCTTTGATACTTTAATGAATAAATGCGGGGAAAAGTTGGTGGTTTGTTTAACATGAACATTCTTTCTTTTGAAATTAACTTTGTGAACATCAAACTCTTAARAGTATTATTTTATAGGCATATTAAATGTCTGGAATATTTAAGCAAAAAAGGCAAATTACTTTGACCAAAACCAAAAGACATTTTCATAATTAATGTTAGGCTGAAGTGCAAAGTTTGTACTTGCTAGTTCTGGGGTTTGCAGCACTGAAAAGGAGCCTCCTGTGCAGAAGTGTGTTCTGTGCCGCTGCTGTTGAGGGCACAACGGTGTGTGCAGTAACAGAGCTACAAATGATTAACCCTTTCCCTTGGCATTGCTTTCACATGGCTAACTCTCTAAGACCACAGGTCTCCAAAAGGCCCTATTTTTCTTGTGCAAGCCATACATCAGAAATAGAGTTCAGCGACATCTAGACATCGAGATAGTCTAATGAATAACTGGACCATCCAAACTCAGCTTGATACAGTTTGGATTATTTTTACACACAGGTTCTAGAGTGAAGCTGTCTTGATAGTCTGCTGTACAAATTTAAAAAGTCCTGCTGTTGTACAGCTCCAGAGGAACTGGTGTTTAAAAATACAGTAAATCATGTATATATAAAAAAAATGCATTGTGAAAAAATCAGTTGTTTAACTTCCTAAATAATTACACTTTGATTGCTTGGAAAATACCTTATTTATTGTCAAAGTGAAGTTCTAATAAACAGCTTGTAACAGAGTACTACTAAAACTGTGTCCTTAATTGTAATCTTTTCATAGTTGTTTGCTGCTGTAAGTAGATACTTTGATTATAGTGCAGAAGTCCAGAGCAGCTCTAACATCTGAGCAAAAATGTTATACAAATTTGTAAGCTAATTAGCTGTGTTAGGGGCATGTATATAAATCAATGTATGTGATAAGCATGGATAGCCTTCCTATGGAGTACAAATGAAGATATTTAATGAAGAGAGAGTGGTGTTTGTTAGGCACTAGAACAGAGGGGAAARAAGGTGTCTGGAAGACTTTGCTGGGAAGAAAAAAATTAAAATATTTGGGGTTTTTTTGTTGTTGTTTGTTTGTTTGTTTTAATTCATATCACTTCAGCAAGGACTAATAAAGTGGAGCTTGGAGAAGACATCTTTTCCAGGCCTGCCTTAGAACAGAAAACATCAGAAAATATATTCACTTTTAGACTTTTTAAAAAGCAGCTGCACAGATTACAGTAACTGGCATCGATACTGCTGCTTCTCAAAAGAAGTGTTGAAACAAGTAAATGTTGCAGAAATATAGGGGAGGTCTGTTTTTCTCCCTAACACTCTTAACAGCTAAATGATTTGAATTCCTTTCTGAGAGAAGAGAGCATAGAATGCATTCTTGATTATGGAAAATGAGAATTTAAGTGAACTGTGTAGTTTATTTAAAATAGTGATAGTAATTGTAGGCACAGTCTAAAAATAATATAGAAGTGCATATATCCTACATTATATAGGAAAAAATACTTATTTTGCTGTAGTGTTTATATCTTCTATTCTTTATTCATTCCAGTCCAAAAGAATCTTTTTCTTTTTTATGACTCTAAAAAAAAAAAAAAAAAACAAACAAAACAAAGTATTTGCTAGTCTTTTAGTCTGCTAAGTACTAGGCACACCTTTTAATCCATGTAAATGACTGATGTCAAGCAGAAACCACCTTTCTGAAGGCAGTTAAAGTGATTATTTTCCTGGCTCATGAGACTCTCATGCTGAGTGGAATATCTGATTCATAACAAATCCCCTTGGGAGCTGGCATGTACGTTCATGTGTAAGAGTGGCTTTTTATCACTTACTGTGTTGTGATGAGCACCATTCAAACTTCAGTTCCACGTATACTACTTAAATAGAGTTTATGTTAAGTGGAACTAGTTAAGCAGCAGACAAAGGCTATTTTTATACCTGTTTAACTTTCACCCTGTTTGTGGGGCGAGAGGCAAGAAGGCAGAGATCAATATGTTAAAAATGGTGCTGAGCTGGAGACTAGCACTGCCCATAGCCCTTCCTGAGCCCTCTTGCCCTGCCAAGGCTGGGAGAGATCATGGCCCAGCACCTCCCCTCTCCTAGCCTAGAGAGATCTCTGGAGCAAAGTATGGTTCTCTGGCCCTTCTTCACTGCTTCTGGCAACTCGGCCTCCAGCTAAAAGTAGTTCAGGAAGTGTGTAGCGACGGGTTTAATTTCAGATTAGTCTTCCTGATCTTGCACTGCCCCTTCTCTGGTCTGTGGCTTACGGAGGTGTTTTGGAGGGTCCATCAGGTCACTTTGGTGTGTACTGAAGGACAAGCTCTTAATCTCCATCTCTGACCCTTCCCTGAAGACCTGACATGTGATCACAAGTCTCCAGGTGAAAATGCTTCTGCCTTGACTCTCAGCTTTGAGGTTACTGCCCCTCAAGGAGCAGTTGACACTACCTCAAGACAGAGGCTTTGGTTCTCCTAAAAGCACCTCATTCCTCAGCCTTGCCTGACTGCTTCCTTTTCCAAGAGCAGTGAGCTACTGCTCCGTAACGTCCCAGGGAAGAGGTCAGGCTAAGACACTGGAAACTGGAGCAACAGAGAACATGTGCAGCTCATGCCCTCCCTCTGGGGCAGATCATCCTCACCAGGGACTGATGGAGCTGTGCGAGCAGCAATCTTGGCTCTCTTTCAAGGGTATTTCACCCAACCAAATGAAAAAGAGGATGTTCTCACCACAAGCATGGTGATTCAAAAGGGCTGCTGGGAGGGAGGGAGATGTGTAGTGAATAAGAAATAAGGATGCATTTTGATTAACCATTATGTTTATGAAAGATTCAGAAAGGAAATCAATGAAAATAGGTATTTTTAGATGACTAGTTTAGAGCACTCACCGGTGATGGTTCTAGCACTTGCAGCCTGGTAAAAGAAGATAAAGGGAAAATAGTTATCAAGTGCTTGGCGTTTGTGATGAAGCTTTAAACAAACCGATTCTACACCTAAACCACGTAGGGTTTAAGTGAGGAGAAACAAACGTCTTAGATGTACTGAGTGTGTGACCTGTTTGACTTGAGGACTGGTATGTTTAACTACGTTGTCATACGGTACAGCGATGGCTTCAAAGAGGATGGATGTGGAGTGAGTCATGTGGTTAAAACACACCCCTGCTGCTTTGCGTTGCTGTCGTGCTCTTGGAAACCTCTCCGCAGACAAGGATGCTGAGCAGGCTCTGCTGGGGCCGTGAGCTCGTGGGCTCCCTGTGTTCCTGCCGGCGCCGGGACGGGACGGCTCAGCCTGCCTGCAGAGTGCAGCTGCCACGGCCTATGCAACAAAGAGGGGAGCTCTGGAAGAGCGGGAAGTGACGTGAGAAAGAATAGGCTAGAACAAGATTGCTGGTCTGCTAATTTTGCAAGCCATACAGGAACCTGCTCTCCTGAAACAGCTTTAGCTTTGGAGGGGGCATGGGTGAGAATATATATGGGAATGGCTCATGCTTTTGGAAAACAAAGCTCACTTTCTCAGCATCACCATTCTTCGTGTTTGGAAAGAGAGGACAAGTGTTGGATAATTAGAGGGAGACATCTTTGTGTTTAAATAGGATTTTTAAGTGCTCCCAAATGGGATTCACGAGAGCATAGTTTCCGTACCTGAATAGCATGCTAACCTGTTTTTTGAGAGGAATGCCGACTTTGGCAAGTTTCCACGCTGAACGTCTAGATGCTTTTTTGGGAACGTGATATTGTGCAAGGGCCATCAAGTTTGTACARCCGTGCTTGCTGGGTGCCTTGTATCAATACGAAACTATGTCAACTATGTGTGCTGGTTGTGGCAGTCTGAACTTGCCAGCAGCATGAGGAAATCGGGGAGCCAAAACTTTCTCCTTGGAAAGTAAACGGAAGGACGTGGCTAGCATTTTTTTCTCCCTCTACTTAAGAGTTGCTAAAGATGTCCAATTCTATCCGGGCATTGACCTTCAAGCTGAGATTTCAATTGCTGTTTCCAGTAGGTGAACAGTTCTCCGTCCCACAGTCATTCTGCTCTGCAGCTGGCACCCACATTCTCCCTGTCAACCGTTTCCCATGCAAATGTTTGGATTTTTTCAATCTCTGCTCTTTAGCAATTGCTGTGTTTTCTTTATATGCCTTATGAACTATATATTCAAAGTTGTTAAATGAAAAGCTTAAGTTTTTAAATATTTTTCTTAAAGGATATTTTTTCCGCCTATTGAAATTATCCCTCTCCTAAACTATTTTAATAAGTTCTATATATATTAAATACATTTTTTCATTATGTAGCTATGCACACACATAAACGTTGTATGTACATATGCACAAGTACTTTCAAAAGCACACACTCTTATGCGTCAGTATCTTCATAACAAAACTATCATCTTTCTCTATCTGCTACAAAATGACCCTGTAATTAGCTGACTAGGAGGTTGCAGACAGGTTCTTATCTTTGTAGCTGTTTGTCTTAACTTTCTCRGAGTTACTGGTCCACTAAAGGCTTTTATGTGGGTAATGTAGCAATTAATGTGTTAACTTATGACCTTGGAGATATTCATCGCTCCAAGTGGATTTGGGCTTGAGAAGTTTTCAGTCCAAACATGCTAACAGCCCAGGAACGAGGCGGCTGGCGATAAGCACAAGGAACGGACTCAGTGAACGAGACTTCGGGCAGCGAGAAAAGGCGGCAGCCGTCCTCCCTGGGCAGGTGCTGCAGAAGGCACCCAGCAGCTTGAACAGCAACATTTCCTTGCTGTGGGTAGGGAATTCTGCATGGATTTGTGCCCGGTGGGAATTGAGAGGTCRCTCTTCGCGCTGGGTGACGTGACGTGACGTGCACTGTGGATCCGCACATGTGGGACTGGCAAACCTCTCCTCTGGAAAAGCTGCTGCGACAACAAGAGGAAAGTGCGCCGTGGCGAGCACAGAGAGCCACTGCGCAGGGGGCCCTGCGCTTCTCTTCTGCTTAAGTGGCACGACAGACAAAATGCGCCTTAGAAAAGAAAGGGAGAGAAGCACTCAAGGAAGGCGCTGGGAAATTATGCACAAGGTGCTGCTGCCAAAGGGGGCGAACACAATTTTCTGATTCTGAGAGAGTATCATGCAACTCCTTTGCACAAATACGAGGTATAAGTGCCTTAGATTTCCTTAAACAAATAATGCCATTTCTTTGAAAAATAAGTATAAGGTGCTTGAAACCTCCACAGAGGCAGGAGAGGGGAAGACAGTGGTCCTGGACAAGGAGGAAAAAGGAAAAGAGGAATGTCCTGGGGAGAAGGTGGAATGGAGGAGCTCAGTGTCCAAGGGGATGGTCCCTGTGTCTGCGAAACACTAGGATTTTCCTACAAAGCTCCCTCAGTGCCACAGGACTCTGCCTGCAACTCGCAGCAGCTACTGGCGGTGCCAGGAGCCTCTAAGGCAGTTCGCTCGCAATAGCCGTTGCTCCAGGAGGAAGAAAAGCTCAACTTTCTGGTTTGGCCTGGTGCTGGGTCCCCAGATAATCTTCAAAGAGGAGCTGCAAAATTCCATAGGTATTAAGTTCGGGGAAGCTTCAGATCGAGCACACCTGGCCTGCGGAGGGGTTTCGTCTGGATGCTGCCGTGTTTTCATGTGGGGGGTGAAGTGCCAGAGGCGGCTTCCTCTGTCAAGCAGAGGCTCTTGACCCCTTGGTGAGGATGAGGAGGGGCTGCGCGGCGGCAGCCGGGCAGCGTTAGGCCGGAACGGGGCTGTGTGTCTGCTTCAACCAAAGCGCTTCCTTTCACAGGGGCTCCACGAGCGCCCGTCTCCAGAGCGTAGAGCTGTATGCGCCCTCGCCACGGGTCCAACACCGAGACTAACGGCCACGAGGGGCATGACTGAGCCTGACGAGCTGAGGCAAAGCAGCGAGGAGGCGGCCGCCAAGCAAGGGGGCTGCCAAGACCAACACCCATGCCCGGAGCCAGAGCTGCAGCGACCCCAGAGCACGTCCCACACATCGTGCTCAAGCAGTCAGTGTCCAACCACTGCCAGCAGCACCCCAATGCTTCTGAAAATACTAACCATAGCTCCTTGGGGTGGGAAACTCAAGGCCTGAACTGAAAGGTGAAGAGAAGAGAGTATCAGATGGGGCAGAGAAAATGGGGTAGGACCTTCCTTTATTGGGGAAAGAAAGTCTATATCCGTCCTGTAGATGGGATTTTTATTTTCTCTTCAGAACCATGTTGTTTTCCAGAGGCACCTGGAAACACCAAAGAGCCCTMAGGAATCAGGCAGCAGAGGAAGATCCCATCAGAATGGACAAGGCAGGTGGGGAGCCTCAGGGCTGAGCCAGCACCGAGAGGAGCCCGCATGCTCCAGGCTGCGAGAGCAAATACAGGGAAGGGCAGCGAAGGAGACGGTATTGCTCCTTCCTTCAAGCACGCGTGAAAACTAAGGGCTGTTTCACTTACCATCGCTTTTCATTGCCTGTAGGGGAATCATGAAAAAAACAGTGTAATTCTGGTGTTGAGGGCAGAAGGCATTTGTTTGAATATGTTTGAATGTATTCTGAGGGGTCCTTGCACCTCCGTTCTGCTAAGAAGCTGCTTTAGGTAACTTGGTGCATCATTTCAATGATTAAAATTGCATGTTACCCACAAGTATCAAGTCCTTTACAGTTCCAGCAGAGCTGTAGAGTTTGAAATAAAATTCTGCCCATATCAAAAAACCTGCCTAAACCTGGTCCTGGCTCTAACCTGGGCAAATCAACTGTTGCAGACACGAGCCAGGTAGAGCATGGAAGACATACGAAACTTCTCTTTTCTAGATAAATATATGTATAGGGTTAAGATAAACACATATCCTTCTCCTTCCTCCCTATCAATGTCTTAGCTTTGGCAGCCAAGAATTTCCCATGCAGGAGTCTATGCTGCATGGTCCCATTTCTCCAACTGAAAATTAAAAAGACCTTGACGAGCTGGTTTATTAGTTGGTAGCTCTGAAACACTTAAGTCTCATTCCTGCATTTGCAGCTTCATAAATAAATAAAATGAAAGGGCCTCCCGGGTCAGGAGTGGGAGTGCTGCTTATTTGCATCGCCAGACACAGGCAGCCGAGTGTGAATGTGACAGACATGTGCCCTTGTATTATACATGTTTTGTGAGTAAAGTGAGAACTCGTCTCCCATGTTTTATCCCGGTTGGCAGAGCTCCCCCAGCAGAGGAAGGCTCTTGTTAAACACAGAATAGCGAGCGGGACCCTCCCCACTCACCTGCCTAAACAGCAACGATCCTATTGCAAAAATCCAGAGTTGCTGCCAAGGATTTTGCTCCAGAGGGAGGTGGGCATGGCTGCCCCAGGCAGGAATCTCCTCTCTTTGCCCCCAGATCCCTCCTTGATGCCGCCAGGGCAGAGCCTCAGAATTAGGCAGCCGGCTGCTGGCTACGCTCGCGTTACAAACCCAGGTTACTGAGACAAAAGAGGCAAGGAAAACGAAACATTGCTTTATGAATTCTTGGCTGCAAGTCTGTGCTTTCATGCAATGCAAACTACAGGAATACAGGGTTTTATTCTTCTATCAAACCTACAGGAGTGTGAGAACAGCATCTTTGCCGGAGAGGGGTGACTCTCCTGGAGCGCATGCAGGACCCTCGCTGAGCAACAACACTGCTGGCCTGGCCAAGGGAAGGTGCCGCTTCTTCCACCATGAAACCACTGTAGTGGTTCAAAAAAATATTCCTCCTCCAGGAAGAACGCTTTAAGAAACTCCTGTAGGAGACACCTTCAGTAACTTGCTTGCTGATGTACTGCCTGAGTGCTGTATCTTAAACAAGTTACTCTCTGGTGTACTCTTTAAGTTGCCAGGTCAGGCAACTTGCGTTATTACTTACAAACCAGGAATGTCCAGCTATCACTTAAAAATACATTTTGCAGCAGCCTGCAAAATATATATTTTGCATCACATGGTGCTGATGCTTTGCAGGAGGCTATTCCTTTCCCAGAGAGTTTGTAACAGGGAGAAGCCCACGTGTAGCAGGCAGATGAGCTGCACCTCCACTCTGGATCAGGCCACATCCTCTAGGGAATAGAGCCCTATGCGGTATCTTGGCCCTTCTGCTCTCCTGCCCTGAGGGCGCAACGTGCCTTGCTCTGCACTGGAACCGCTCCACTCTGTCCAACTTGTCTGGGACAAACTGTCCCCTGTTGTCTCTCACTGCCTGCTCGTCACGCCTCTCTTATCTTGCTCATGTACACCTGTGTACGGTGTGTGCACGGGCTGGGGCCTCGTCCCAGCCGGCTCCGATTATCATCCCTCTGGCCTCGCCTGCTCCCCTGCCTTTCCTGCACGCCCTGAAGACGAGCAGGGTGGGAATACGTGTGGGTCCATGTGTGTAAGAGATGCGTGCAGCGGAGGAGGAAACCTTGCACTGTGGTTGCCGATGCCGGAGCCAAGGAGGAGGATGAAGGCTCCAGCATGGGCTTGGCCAGCAGTGCTGGGCTGGCGTTGGGTGCCCCGTGGAGGCGTCGAGCCCATTCCAGGCCACCACGGATGGGTATGAAGCCGGGCGAAGGACAAGGTGGTGAAATCCGTGTGGGAGAGGTTGAGGCGGCTGYGGCTTAGTCGTCCCGGCAGAACAGGCAGGGGCCGGGCAGCGTGCTGACAGCAGGGCAGCATTATGGCAGGTGCTTCGCAAGGCTCCAAGCCCTGCGTGCATAAGCAGCACCAGAATGAGGTGCTTCGAGGGGGAACCAGCACCACTACGGGAACGGAAATGGTGGATTGGCTGCCGCTTGGATTTGGGGGGCAGAGGGGTCCTGTGCACCTCAGAAGGCTTAATCTGACCTCTTTGTTTTCACAGGTAGAAATAAATGAAACAATATTTTTAAAAAAGAAGGTGTGATAAAAGCCTGATACAAGGTGGAGAGGGGAAGACACCAAGTAATCATCATACCCGTGTGAGGGGATGGCAGCGGCAGTTTCAGTACGGTGAAACCYGCTATTTCAGCAGGCTGCCGGTGGCTTTCGGCGGCAGAGATGTGTACGCAGGGATGCCCCGGGATCCCCTTTCCAAACCTAGGGCTTAGGGCAAACATCAAAGGGCTCCTTCGAAATAGGGGCAGAGACACAACCAGGAGCACTGCGGACTGAGGGTGCCGGGGTGCGCTGCATGTTTAAGGAGGCTTGTGGGACTGGGAGCCGGTGCTAAACAGCTCCAGTCACGACTAAAGGACTCATTGGGATCTGGAAGGGTGTATTTTACCTCTGAATTTCCCTTTGGGTAAAGCTAGTCTTGTAAACTGTGTCTCACTCTTGTGAGTGTTGGTAAATCTGATCACAGTCAGTGCAGGGTTTGTAGGATAAAAAAAAAAAAAAAAAAGGCAGTGGGGACTATCAAAGGAGTCTTGGTTGATAAACGAGTGCTGGGGAGAAGCGAGAGAACAGAGTGCTCAACATGAGGTTATTGTCAAACAGACGGCAGCTCCAGGGRGCGAAGCCTCTTCGGAGACGTCGGTGCCGGGCGCCCAGGTGAAACCCGCGGCGGGGCTGGGTCTGTTGCGGGACGAGCCCGAGGATTTCCGCAGTGGGGCGGAGTGGGGCGGGCCGGGCCGGAGGCGGCGGCAGGCGCCGTGCCGTGCCGGGCCGGGTGGCAGCGCGCCGGGCCATGGCCGTGGGCGCAGGGCGCTAGGGCCATGCGGCGCCGCGCCGAGCGGTGCCTGCAGATCGCCCCGCACTCCCTGGCCATCGTGCTGGGCGCTGCGGCGGCGCGGCCAGGGGGCGGCGGGGCGGCCGAGCGCCTGGGCCGGCACCGCATCGGCTACGAGATCTTCGCGGACTTTAAGCGGGAGAACATGCAGCACTTCTGGGACCGGCGCGCCACGGCCGCCGTGGCCGAGACCTTCTTCCTGGGCTGGATCGACGAGCAGGTGCTGCTGGTGCAGGGCAAGGAGGAGCACCTCGAGGTGCTGCGGCAGGGCTGGGCGCGGCGCTCGCTCAAGCCCCCCAGCGGCTTCCACATCAAGTGCCTCGGTAGGTGCGGGCCGGGCCGGGGCYGTGCGGCGGTGCCCGGGTCGGGGCAGGACCCGTCGGCACAGCCCGCTGCGCGTTTGGTGCGGGCTGCAGCAGCTTGCGGGGCTCCTGCTGACATAGGGGAAAGAAAAGAAAATAAGTAAACACCGAAGAAATAAACGTCTGCCCCTCCCGTACACATTGGAAAGCTGCAAAGGGAGAAGGAAGTTTTCCAAAGGACTTAACGTATCTTGTGGCCCGAAGTGGGCAGCTTTCCCCGCAAGGGGTTGTGCTGCCGCTGCCCACGGCGGCCGCGGCGGTGGGGATGGGCCGGGGGACAAACTGCCCTCTCCCTGAGCAGCCGGGTCTCGTCGCGGGGCGCTCTGGGGGGGCTCGTGGGAGGGATGCTGTGGCCCACCGGGAGTCTCAGGTCTTTAAAACGGTATGGTCTCAGGCACTTACTGTGAAATAAGCTATGGTCTTGCAAAAAGAAATATATATTTATGTATTTTTACAGTAACTATCTTGTCTATTCCAAAAGGACAGGGCCTGGTCAGTCCTGTTCATGTGCAGTTGTTGTGTTGAACGCAGTTCTGTCGGATGCTTCTCTGACACTTGTTATTCCCCAGTCAGACTCACCCTGAGTAAGAGAAGTCCTTCCAGGCCGAGCAGAAAGCTCGGGGCAAGAAGCCTGTTTGGGAATGAATTGCTGGACCTCATTTTCCACATCACATAGAAATCCCCTCTGAACTTTGCCAACAGAAAAACAGCATCAGAGAGGAGGTGGTAAATCCTCTTCTGGCAATGCAAACGTGCTCTGCACTCCAACAATATTTAAAAGAGTGCAGAAAGCTAGTTGACAGGTAGTAGGCTTGTGTTTTGGCTGAGGCTTTGAGCATTCTTTGCCAGCAAGGAAGATCTAAGAGTGCTTTCTACAGCGTGCTGAGTGACTATTTCTGTTAAATCCTGGTACCTTTGCTCTCAGAAGGAGCAGTGCCCAACCTGCAACCTGTGGTGCCCATAGTCTTCGCCTCTCCTTGGAGATGAGCACGGATGCTCCCTGCATTAATCTGGGGGTCCCCTGGCTGCTGGGGGGTGTCTCTGAATGGAGCAGATCAGAGAGGAGTGTCTCTCCTCCCGCTGAGCCTGAGGACTATTGAGCGGCCTCTCGACCTTGACGTTACCGACGCAAGCCAGAGCAGCGCCGGGGCTGGAATGTGAGCAGGTCTCTGTGGTCAAATTCAAAATACAGGAATACGGCTTTTGCTGGAAGTTCGYGTTAATAAGTGAGCTCGCTAATGTGTAAACAGTGCGCATTCCTCAGAGGCTGCCTTTATTGTGAATTAACGACAGCAAAAGGTTCTGTTTGACTTAAAAATTAAAATATATATATATAATGACTTTTGGTATTTGATTAAAAGCTGTGAAAGAAGAACAGGGACCTGCTGGTTCGGAGCTGAGGTAATTGGGAGGTGGAAAAAGCAATTATTCATAAGGTCTCTGCCTCCTTTCCACATGCAGACTGATAATTCAGGTCTTTTGTCAAAGCAGATTCACCCTTGTGTATTCGGGACGGAGACCAGGGCAGCTGTGTAGTTAAAGAAGAGTCAAAAGAACAGGCCTGGCAGGTGGGCATGGCCACCTGCTTACATGTGTGCAGTTGTATTTTCAATGTATTTAGGTAACTAATGTGTAAATGGCTGTGACCTATTTGGGAGCACTCTCATGCTGTGTTCCTCACTTTGTGGTATTGTGATCAGTGAATGGTATACTTAAAAGTCCCCACACTTTATTTTGTACTGTGTTTAAAAATAAGTAAATAAGTCCTTTTTTAAGAAATGGTGGGCGTGTGGGGCTGCAAGGAGCACCTGTGTGGTAGGAAGGTGAGGAACAGTAGTTTTTCATTAGCTGTTAATGAATAACAGATGGGGCCGAGGGGAAACGTGGCTCACTGTGGTGAGGAAGGTGAAGGTCTCTGCTGTTCTGCATGGGCCCTGTAGTGTCTGTGCCATGCGATGAGCATCCCAATCGCCAGCATCGTTGAGGGCTAACATGACCCCTAAATTGCGACTGCAGCCCAACTTTCAGGCCTCTGCTGGTGATACTGGCATCTTCCCTTCGTTGGAGTCTGGAGCTTTGGCTATGCTGCTGAGCAGTGACCGGGTCATGGTGGTGGTCAGGGAGGTGCTTCTGCCTCCAGCAGCTACCTGAGGAGGAGGAGATGGACAATCTGTAATGTGCGTGGCATGTTTTGCAGTTATGGCAGCAGAGAACAAAACAGAGGGAGAATCAGCACTAGATTGGTCTTTCTGCATTTAACTCCATGTTTTAAGCATCACATGTAGTTAACACAAGTAGCTCTGTGTCTTACTGGCTTCGTGCGGGTTACGGTGCCTAAGCCGGGAAGGGTGGTAGGATCTGTGCGAGATGCTGGTGCCCGAGTTTGCCTCCTGGACCCTGCCATCAGGGAGGACGGGGCCGTGAAGCAAACAGAGGATGGCTTTGGTGCCTGAGGCTCAGGCTTGGAGGGTGCAGGGAATGGAGCGTTCCCAGCATAACCTTCCAGCTGGCTCCTGCAGCAGCCTTCCCGAAGGCCTTCCCGGTTACGTCACCAGCACTTGTTGAGCACCCGTTTTTGCAGCTGGTAGGGATCAGAGTTACTCAGCCATTGGGAAAGGATGGGTGTACCTAGGTTTTTGAGCTGGCTGACAGGCAGGCGTTGGGAAGCCCAGGCAGACCTTGAATAAACCGACCCACTATGCGAAACATGCTGATTCAGACGGGCATGGAAATCCTCTGTGTGTCCATAGGTCCTGGTGATGAAACTCATCGTCTTGGCTAAGACTGATTTGGAGCTTTCTTGTAACTTTGTAACGCTTCTGCAGCTTAAGTCCTTAATGAGCGCTATTATTTTAATAAAATTTCTCTCTTTGACACACCTCCTGCTTGCTCTCGTTAATATTTGTCATGCTGGAAGCTGATTTCTTCCTTCTTTGGATTCTGCTGCCTCCCCCAAGGGAGGCTGCACTGATTCAGGAGGCTTGTGGATGTGTTTTCTGGTCTTGGTTTCCTTTTGTGCTTGCAGCCAAGACTTCCCTTGTGTCTTGCCCTTGATTTCCGCGCCTTGGACAACAGCATCTTTGAGAGGATTCCCTGCACCCCGTTAAGGGCTGTGCCCTTTCCTAAGGGTCCTTTTGTCAGCAAGTTAAAAACAAGTGACCAAACTTTAATGTAATGACCCTTAGGTCATGCCCAGAGCCACGTGTTCAATTAGAAGCCGCTGTTTCAGTGGGAGTTTTCAAGAGTTTTCATGTGCTGCAATTAAACTAACTAGCACGAGCCCCAGCTTAGCGGGGCAGCTGGGCCGGCCCTCACGTGTTGCTCCCGCTTGGCCGTGCGGAGCCCGAGCCAAGGGCTCCCCTTTCTGTGCCTGCCTTTGCCACCAGAAGTTAAATTAGCCCCCTGCCAAGCCAGCACTGGGCGTTTTCACGGTGAGTTTTGCAGTCATTAGTGGTACTGTGCAGAGTGTTGGATGCTAAATGTCCTTCACTTACAGCCAGTCATAAAATGTTGTTTCTCTCTTTTTTTTTTTTTTCCCCCAATTATGTCCTTTAAAGCATGAAAACTCCCTTTCAGTGAGGGGGTGTTAGATTTCCCAGTAAAAAGACCTGGGAGGAGGAGCACACCATGCATTCAGATGCACCTTTCGTGCCCCTTGTGGCATTGCCATGGGAACTCGAGGGGATTTTAATGCTGCTTTTGAGCCTTTCCACCTCACTCCCATCCAAACTTAGATCCACTAAGCTTTCCCCCCAACCCCTTCATTTCTGTGGGGTGTTTTTTGCAACCTGGAAAAAAAAAAAGAAATGTAAACATAAGACTATGGTATGACTGGAGTGCTGCTGGTGTTGCATGCTGTCCTTCTGCCAGAGGAGCCCCATCATGTCTCCCTTTACCCTTCCCTACCTTGTGTATTATCACAAATGTGAGGTATGTGGACAAGTGGGGACTGAGGACATTGGGCTTCATGACTGGAGTTACCGGGATTGGTGACCGATGCTGTCATCTCATGAGATGACTGCCCATCCTGGCAAAGATGTAGGTCAGAGAAACCGTATGTCAGAAAATAGGCATTTTTGTTCAGTTCTGTCAGATTTGTTCTATTTATATACTCCATATGTCATAGAATAATTACGGTTGGAAAATACCTTTGAGCTAGAGTCCAACTGTAAGCCCCTCAACACTGTCCCCGTTAAGCCATGTCCCTACATGCCTCATATCCATCCTATTTTGGATCAGTGCCCCTATTTGACTGAGATTTCATGTGAGTTGGGTCTTCTACACTTCAGGAAAGTCCAGTTTCATGTGAAATTCCAGTTGGTTTCTGTTTCTAAACCTATTTTATATGTACTGACCACCATTGGCGAGTGAGGGGTGGGGGAAGCCTGGCTGATGAAGCTGATGTGGTAACAGAACTTAAGCAATGGGGCCAGTTCCCCTGGGCTGTCCTGTCCTTCACTGGTTTTCAGGGGTAAATCTCACTCTCACTTTTTCTTAAATTGTTTAATAGAGGAGAACCAGCTTTTCTGCTTCTTTTGTTTGTAATTAGCTTTTCAACTTTCCATGCTTTAATTACTGAGCTATATTAGCTGAAAAGAGGCAAATACTTTCTCCTAATCCATCCAAGGCAGGCTTAAAACTTCATAAACTCTGATTCCAGGTCTTTTACCAGCAGTTTCCTTTTCTGCCAGAGTTAGGCTTTATCACATTAGTATTTATGAGAATTGTTTAACAGAGATAAATGTATCAAATTATAGCTTGATAAATGCATATTAGTAAATGCCTATTGGCTAATGTTTCATTTATCAAATTGTAATCCTGAAGCAGATTGAGTTTACACCTTATACACATGCTGCCATGCTTTAAAATCTACTTTTAAATAGGTTTAAATTCATCAGAAGTCCTTTTAATGCAGAGGTGCTGCAGGAAGTGTCAGAAAACACTGCTGTCCCGGGGCTTAAGGTGCAGGTTTTGATTAATTTTTTTTATTATTATTATTTATTGAAGTCAATGTTAATAAAACTAGTGCTCCTTCTGACCTGTCTCAACATGGTTGTTTTGGGTTATTAATCCAGATCATGAACCTTTATTATTATTATTGTTTAAATTTCATTATTATTATTGCTGGAGAGAAGAATTACGCCATATCTGTAGGCACCTGATGAGCAGCCCTCTGCTCTCAGTAGCCAAGTGAGGGCTACCCTGTTCAGAGGCTTTGCAAACTGCACCCCTCCTTTGCAGGGGCTGTGGCTGGGAAATCTAAGGATGGAAGCAGCAATGAAATAACTGCTTCTTGTGAGTGCAAGAGGTTTTTATGGAGTTCTGATGAAGTTTTAAGCTCCCTCCAGACTTTGTTTTTATTTTAAATGGGCAAGTGCAAATGTTTCGATTACTGCCTAATGATGTTGACCACTTGCAATATCCAGTTTCTCTTCTGCAGCTGCTCCCCAGGTGGGCTAGATTTGGAAAGAKTTTTAAGGATGTTGGATTCTTTTCAGAACAAAATCCTTTCACGTAACATGTAAACTTGCCTTCTTCCTGACAGTGTACTTGATTCCTCAGACTGTTGCATGAAATCTCATGGGAGACCTCTGAAGACAAATATATGAAGGCTAAGAATGCATAAATATGTAATTTTGATACTGTCATGATTTTTAAGCCTGTGTGTGATTTTTTTGCACTTACATATATACAGTCAATTAACTTCTACACTGTCTTTTCTGGAGCTGGATAAACTTCTAAGCTGTGCAGTATGAGATTTTGGTTGTTCCTCCTCACAAAAAATAGCAACAGCAGAAGTCCAGAAACATAGTCAAACCTGCAGCGATGGTGTCAACAGTGGGGCTGTAGAGCTCACAGTGTGTTTCTAGCATGAGGGGAAGCTGGGGAGTTTTGCATCGGCAGTTCCAGTATCATTATGCTACGGTCATGCTACAAATAATTACTGCTTTTTCTTTTCTTTTTTTTTTTTTTTTTTTTAAAGAGAAAATGTTTATTTTTTGCCCCTTTAAAACCTCAGTGGAACTTTTGCTTTGAGAAAAAAGGCAAATTGATATTTAATCTTTTAAGAGTACAGCTGTATTTTCTACTTTATTAATATCCGTGAGTCCATCCACACACAAAGATTATGGAAACTTAGACAGGCATTGGATGCGTAAGCATGTCCCTCAGATCAGCGTGAGGAAGACCGAAGAGCCTAGTAAGAGATACCCCATCCGCCTCCCTGCCTCGTTGTGCCTGGGTCCCCGGATCCGTGTGATGAGGGAACGCTGTAGCTGTGCAGGCAGTGGCACGTGCTGCTCGCTGCCCGCTTCGTCTACCAAAGGATGAGCCTACCAAAGGGATGAACCCAACATGAATGAGTCCCGGGGTGCTCCTGCAGCTCCTGGCACCAACAGCAGGTCGGTGCTGATGCGGATGGCCTGTGGGGCTGGACCACTGGAGCAAGGACAGGGATGCCCGAGAGCCGAGGGAAGGGGCTCCAATGTCCATGGCACCACTTTGCCAGAGAGGCAGGAGCCCCCCCCTAGATGTGCTCATAGAGCTGTTTTATAACATCCCCTTCCTCCACTGAAGCCGGAGCAAACTGTGGGCTATGGAAGGGGCCTGAATGGAGTTTTTTGGGTGTTTAGGGGCTTAATATGCCTGGCCACGAGGAGGAGGTCGGCAGCCTGCCCCTCCTGCAGGGAACCAGAGCAACGTCCTCATCAGTTGCAAGGTCATACACAGCTTAACCAGTTGCAGAACAGTATTTCTAGGATGATTTTAAAATGAACAGTATTTCTAGAATGATTTTAAAATGAAGAGAGTATCTAAATACCCTGGCCATTACTAGCAGGAGATCTTCTTGGTCTTAGTGCATGGGATTGAACAGGCCTATGCAAAYGAAGAGGGGAAATGTTGCCTTGTGAGAATATAGGGCAAAGGGTAGACATGAAGAGGCCAAGTAAACAGGGTAAGAAATGAG
This sequence comes from Eudromia elegans, assembly GCA_003342815.1. Classification (NCBI taxonomy): domain Eukaryota; kingdom Metazoa; phylum Chordata; class Aves; order Tinamiformes; family Tinamidae; genus Eudromia; species Eudromia elegans. Next base: position 46,058 of record PTEX01000191.1, read on the forward strand.
CAGGAAAATAATGTATTTCAGTCTCTGCAATGTTAGATTCTCTAACAAGTCCAGCACTTTCCAGACAGGCGCCTTCAGACCAGACACAACTCCTGTGGAAAAGCCTTCTTTATGAATATGGACATCCCACGGAAGAGGGAAAAGGAAGCTGGGCAGGTCTGTAGTGGTGTAAATAGTAACCGTGAATGTCGTGTTTCATGAGGAATGGAAACAAGTCCGATAGGTATCAGATCTGCTGTGTTTTGATTAAAAAACAAAACACTGTCTGAGAATTTAATACGTTTTAGAGGTCTAGCAGCATGGTGTCTTCACTCTCCTTTCAGGGGACTAGGTGATGCCTGCACAAGAGCAGTGCAGGACAAGGAGCACTGTGGGGCTTTAAGTTTTTCACCAAAATTGTGTGCTTAAGCATCCTGCCATAGCAGCACAGGACTGTTTACAGATGCAGTTATTAACCTTTGTATTGCCTTCACATGTATATGTGTGTGCATGTATGTGTGAATATTTATACACATGTTTTTAATGTATGTTAAAATGCTTTAAATTCTAATGAACGTGGATTTCCCAATATGTGACTTTTTGGTCAGAGTGGTCCTGATTCAGCAAGACATTGATTCCCACATGTGAATTCAGCAAGTTAAATATGACTTCATTAGGAGGGTTCACTGAGGTGGACGTGCTGTATGTGTTGTGTATTTGAGTGCTAGCAAGCAGGTTACCTGGGGAATCAATCCTAGCAGTTAATTCTCAAGTGGGTTGTCTGCTCTAAGCAGGTAACGTTTGAATTGCGATGGTTAAGCTTGCAAAATCAGGACTAGTGGTTTTGAAATTTTATTTCTGGTGGGTTTGATGCTCAGCAACAGAGTTCATTCAGGATTGTAGGTGCCTTCAGGAAAAGTGTGAAGAGGAGGTCTTAATGCTTTGTCAATGAAGTCACAGAAAGGAGGCTATTGAGATATGCTCTAGTTTTGATTGCTTTCCTTGGACAGGAGTTAGTAGTTGCGATCTTGTCATTTTTCATTTTTGGTAATAGCTTGCAGCCTCCAGTTTGTGGATTTCTTATTAATTCAAGCTCTTTGCTTTTGTTTCCAACGCATTTTCTCGCTGCTAGGTTTAAGCGGTTGGAGGTGCGCAGCTGGAGCTGCTGGGTGCTGCTCGTGCCAGACGTCTCTGTAGGGACATGCCCCTTGGCTGCTCGTTGAGGACGGCACGGCGGTGAAACGCCGTCGTGTCACAACCACCACATCTGCCACCGTTCCGCTCCACCATGTCTGCAGGCAGCCTCGTGCCGCCCCGCGTCCCCTCCTGAAGGGGAGAAGCAGATCCAGCTCTGACCTGGAGTGTGAATCAGTTCAGCTTCCCTATATATGCAATGTTTAGGTTTCTGGATTTAGTGATCGATTCTGGTGCCTCGTTTCTAAGCTCTTCAGTTTGTGAGTTGAGGCACAGGGCAAAGCACATGCTATCTGTTGACACCTCTCACCTTGTGAGAAGGAAGGAAAGCGAGCTGTAAAACGTGAGGTGTTAATTTACAGTTTGCCTTGTGATAGGAGTGATGGAGGTAAAAGGGAAATAACTTTGACAGAACCGTTTCTGCTCTGTCTGTGCAGCTCCTGGGACACTGTTTCCATTTCCAGCTTGGCTCACGACTATGAGCGTCCTTGCGCAACGGCTTGTGCACCTATTTTCAGCCTCTCGACATCATCTCCATTGTCTCCTCTCACCGTATAGACAATTCAATAATTACATTCACATACTATGCTGGTGATGAATCTGTAAATAGGCAACTGGGCAAGGAGCTCTTGCTCGAAACCTGCCTGCCTCTGCTTTGTGTGTTTTCTCATCACCGAGGCTGCAGTAATTAGTCCTGGTGGCACCCTCAGCCTTCTTGCTGAATGAGTTGCTGAAGAAGTTTTTACAGGCATTAGCAGAGCTGTGGTGAGTTTGCAGCCCCAGGTGTTTGGGTATGTATTGGCTTGAATATGGGAGCTTCAAACTTGCGAGACTTGGTAAACGGCCGTCCTTGTTTTCATTGCCATGGTCATTCACTGAAGGAGGGAGTGCAGGATCCGTCGTGTTGTGGACACATTGTGATGTTCCAGTGTGGCCTATTCGCCTCAGCCAACGCCACTAAATCCCCAGTGGTAATTGCTTAATAGTTTGCTGAAAGAAATGGAGCTTGTAATGGGTTATATGGAGTTTTTCTCACTGAACAGCAAGATGGGACTGTTGTGTGATATTATGTGCGAGTTTCATGCTGCATCTGACTTCTCGTGCAGGCTTGTCCTCTTCTAAATATAGCAGCGGGAGGAAAAGGATGAGATTTGCACCTCGAGGCAACTCTTAGTCGTCAGCTTGAGCATGTTCCAGAACAGTCTTGTTCGGTGATATGGCCTTGCAAAGGCCTACAAAAGTTCATCTAGGAAGGTGACCTGCCATCGTTCTGGAAACATGAGGGTGGAAGGGGAAGCAAAGTGCTGCAGGGTTTCCTTTTTCCTGCCTGAAGCCGAAGGTCTCACTCTTTTGCAGGATGACAGAGCTTCACTGCCTCCCTGGGACGCTCAGTTCTTCCTGCACGTGTCGCAGGAAACGCATGTGAGCCAGGTTTGAACTTGCCAGCCCGGACCTGGCCCCAGAGTTATGGTGTCAGCAGTAACGAAATCCTCTAGCTGCTCGGGCAGCCCGTGACGAGCTGTTTCAGCGAGTAGCTCAACCCCACTAAGTTAAAGCTAGCGCGGGTGTATGTATGGAGGCTACGCTTCAAGGCCAGGATGCCGCAAGGCTCCCTCACGAGTGCGGTGGTCGCAGTGGGTTCCTCGGGGCTTTTCACTTCCTGCCTCTCAAATTTCCCTTGCTGGGAGCTGGGCAAGTGCAGGTTTCACCTCTGCCTGTAACAGATAACAACCATTGCTGCTTGTGGCCACTGCCGGTGGGCCCTGCACTCTCTGCAGTATCTKCCCTGCCTTCCTCTGGGGCACCCCGACGTTCTGCATGGCTCCAGAGGTGCTTGCAGGCACCCCYGAGTCTCCAAAGGCTGGTCCTCAGAGTGGACGTGGTATTACTGTGCTGGGGAGTTGCACCATGTGTTGTGGGCGTGTAAAACACAAGGCGTGTATGGCAAGAAACTGCTGAGTAGCTGTGTTTTGGATGCGTTGTGGGAATGCCTGGGAAAAGAAGTGTGTCCCAGGGCCTGGAGTTTGGGAGCTTCTTTGCTGTTTACAGAACAGGCACCTGAGTCCAATTTTTAGTCATGTTGTCACTAGGTCACCCCTTTTATCTCTGCTTCCCCTTTGTTAAGGGAGGAGAAGGTCCCTCTAAATGTTTGGCTACAGGAGTTCATTCCCTCTTATSTTCTAGCAGGGACCGTGGTGTGAGTCAGTGCTCCTGAGGTCCTATTGCCTTTGCTGGTCCCTGCTCCAGCTTTGGCAGACTGCATTGAGCTGGCTCAAAGGCAGAAATCCAGCCCGTGTCAGGGGGAAAGATTGGGATAAACGTGGGCCTGCAGCTTTAGTTTGCTCCCTTATTCATAGGCTTGGAGGCTAACACAGGTGGGACGGGGCCCTAGGAGGTCCCCAGTACACTTTCCCACTCCCAGCAGAGTCAGCTTTGGAGTTGGGTAATGACTTGTGTTGTCGCTCCGTTGGTCCCAGTTTAATAACTAGGACTTGGCCGTGAGTTGCCTGTTCCCTGTGTGTCTCACTGTGGATCCATCCTCTAGCTTCTCCTGATCCTCCTACCTCAAGTTTCTCCACATGATGGGAGACCCAGGAGCCCCTACTGCTGTCCAGCAGTTCCTCACAGGTCGTTTGGATGCTGTCTTATTTTGAGGCAAGCCAGATACCTTCTCAAATTGTTATAAAAATTGAGCCCACTGCCAATTTTAGGCTAATATAATTTTATTTGTATAAGGCAAGCAAACAGCGCTGGGTGCGCGGGGAGTTTGCGCTCCACCAGTACGCACACCAAAGGCCAGTTACAATCTCATTATATAGGGTAAGAACACCGATATACTGGAAGCCCCCCCTTCTTTCTTCTTTTTCTTTGCATACGCAGTTTCTTCTTGTGCTGGTGCCAGCTGGTGGTTGTCCTTGGTGCTTCTTTTGATCATCGAGGAATGAAGGCACCCAGTCTTCATGAGTAACTGCGAGATAACTCTATCTGGCTTGTCCGACTTAAATCACAAACTCTTGTCTATACCTTATCTGGGAGTCATGGTTTGTTAGACATAAATTATGAATTCTTGTATATACCTCATTTGGGAGTCACAGCTGTTTGACTTAAATCACAAGCTCTTGTTTTTATTCTTTTACACGAATCACAATGGAACATCTCACAAAATGCACAGATATGATCAGGATTGGCAGCTGGTAAGTTGGTTGCATCTAATTGCTCTTTGAGGGAGAAAAAGAAAACAAGGAGCCCCCCAAAAGTTGGCCTGCCTCCGCTCCCTCAATCTGTTTGGACAGACCCTGGCGGTGATTGAGAGAGCCGTAGTGCCACAAGCATTTTCCTAAAGGTTTTTGATCTCTCTGCCACGGGTTCCTCTGAAGGCTCCTTGCCAGCCACTTCCAGGGTTTGAACTTCTTTGCCAGAACACCAACAATAGCTGCTTTAAGCCACTGTGGTAGAAATCCTGAAATGGTCAGTGAACTTGACGTTTCTCTGACTTTAAATGTTGAGAAATTAGGTTGTAATGACTTGGTGCATGCAAGTGGCAGAAAACAAATTAACCAAGTGCTTTTTAGTGTTTTTTTTTTTTTTTTAATTCCCTTCACAAACATCATTCCCCACTTTTGCGACTGTTTCCTTTGCAGTTGAGCTGCTCCTTTTGCAACCGCAGTCCTTGCTTGGTTCATTAAGTCATGTTTTCAGTCTGACTTCAGATTTCCTAACCGCTCTTGTTAGCGAGCCATTTCCTTCTTATCTCCTTCCTTTCATTCTTATCTCAACCTTGTGGCAGCAACCACTTAGCAGAGATTATGGGCCTTGAAGTTGGTCTCCATGCATGCAGGGCAGGAGGAGGCAGGGACAATTCATATGTCAGCGTTTCTGCAGCCTGACTGGTATCCTCTGGGCTATGAAAATGCCTGTTCATTGACTTGCAAAGAATTCAGCTTCTGAATAAATAAATGAATGGGGAAGAAACTCGGTTAGCTATTTTTGCATAGATCAAGATAACAGTAGAAATACAGAAAGCATACAGTTGTCAGCTTTCTGGTCCACCTACTGTCATCTTAGTGCAGCAGATCTGTTAATCTGCTGCTGGTGCAGGGTGGCATTGGTTGTGATGGCCATTTTAAAATCCCCCTCGGGCTAAGGGGAAAGCAGAGGACAGAGAACATATGAAATGCTGCATTTTGTTATTTTTTTTGTCTTAGTCTTCCTAATATCTTAGTCTTCTTACTAATATCTACTTACCCGACTGAGAGCGTTTTCCTGTTAAATTATTAACAGATCAGCTCCTGAGTGCCCAGCCAAGAAATACTCTCTCAGAACTGAGTGCTCGTTCCAAGCGAGAGTGCAGCTCCTCTTGAAGCTGTGAACGTGGCATTAATAACTCACCCATGCAGTAAAGGTACCAGGTGTGACCTCCCCTGTTTGCTACGTCCAGGATAAATTTGAAGACTGGTGAAGAGTGCTCCCTCAGCAAGTTTGCTGATGACACCAAACTGGGAGGAGCAACTGATAGCCCTGAGGGCTGCTCTGCCATCCAGAGGGACCTGGACAGACTGGACAACTAGGCGACAAGTAACCTCATGAAATTCAACAAGGGCAAGTGCAGGGTCCTGCACTTGGGCAGGAATAACCCCAGACACCCGTACAGGCTGGGGACCGACCTTCTGAAGAGCGGCTCTGCAGAGAGGGACCTGGGCATCATGGTGGATGATAAGTTAACCATGAGGCAGCAATGTGCCCTTGTGGCCAAGAAGGCCAATGGGATCCTGGGGTGCATTAAGCAGAGCGTCTCCAGCAGGTCAAGGGAGGTGATTCTGCCCCTCTACTCAGCCCTGCTGAGGCCACACCTGGAGTTACTGTGTGCAGTTCTGGGATACCCAGTACAAGAGGGATGTGGAGCTGCTGCAGAGAGTCCAGCGCAGGGCTATGAAGATGATTAGGGGCCTGGAAAATCTGCCCTGTGAGCAAATGCTGAGAGAGCTGGGCCTCTTCAGCCTGGAGAAGAGAAGTCTGAGAGGGGATCTGATCAGTGTATATAAGTATCTCAAGGGAGGGAGTGAAGAGGATGGGGCCGGCCTCTTCTCAGTAGTGGCCAGCGATAGGACTAGAGAAAATGGCCGCAAATTGAAGCTCCAAAAGTTGCACAGGAACTTGAGAAAGAACTTCTTAACAGTGAGGGTGACAGAGCCCTGGAAGAGGCTGCCCAGAGAGGTTATGGAGTCTCCTTCTCTGGAGATCTTCCAAACCCGCTTGGACACCACCCTGTGCCACATGCTCTAGGGGACCCTGTGTGTGCAAGGGGGTTGTACTAGATGACCTCTAGAGGTTCCTTCCAACCTTAAGTATTCTATAATTCTATGGTGAGAAAACTGGGTACTTGAATTATTTAATTCCTAGCAAGAGTAACTACGTCTCTCTGTTACCTTCTGGGCAAACTGCCTTTTTCTTTGTGGTGCTGTAATTCGGGACTGGTTTCAGGTGAACTGGAGAAGATGTGTTAGAATAAAGACAGAGGATTCTCTGCTTACTCTGTCGATGATTCTGCTTTGTGTTTAAACATTTTGCAAGTGTGAGGAATGTCATCCAAAGATGCTTTGCATACGTGCAAGCAAAGTTTGTTGCCAGTTGGACATGGTAATGTGTTTCTGTGGATGGTATTGCTCATACGAAATATGCTGCCTGGAGCACCCCTAGAAATACAAGGTGCTGGAATTTGCAAATCTAGGTGATTTTATGGCAAGACTTCCTGAATGAGGAATCCCAAGGTGCCTAGCGGTCTAATATATGGATAAGAATGTATAGGGAAGAGCACATCTGCCTTTGTTAGGTAAAAGTTTGTTCTTTGATCAAACCACTATGGCTGCTTTTTAATTTATTTTTTATTTTATTTTTCTCTTCTTTCGAAATCGCAAATAGTGTCTAGGCGCATTATTTCTGTTAGCTCCAGGCTTCTTGAAAGTAAAAAGCACATCCTGTGTCTTTGACAGTTCAACACTCTGTGATATCGCTTCATTCAGAAATTTATTACTGGACATCATAAACAGCGTGAGAGGGAAAACACAGATGTTGTGTTAGTTGCTCCAGTCGGTATTTCCTTCCCTTGCTTCAATTTCCATCCCTGGGTCACGTTTGTGTTGGGTGGGTTTGTGCATTATTGCTTATAGCAGTAGTGCTGCCCATCCTGTGCTCCTGACCATGGAATGTGAGCCGGTGGTGATGGCTGAACAATGCTGAGCTTGCAATGCACAGCAAGTGCACTTTATTCACTTTATGCACTTTATTTAGTCTTTATTCCTTTTAAAAACATTTGCATTAACTGACTTTAATTGCAAGGGTCTGAATGCCTTGTAAACCCTAAGTTTTGTGTTCGTTCATTCTTGAGGTTACAGCTTTTCTAGTGGTATTGTTTTTGCCTATCTATTCACTCTGAGAATGGAATTCAGAGGTTTTTAGGCAGCAGCCCAAGCAGCCCAGGCATTTCAATCTCAAGGATAGAAATATATTCCAGAAACATGCTAAAACTGGCCACAGAAGGTGAATAGAAAATTGCAGAAGCTAAGATAAGAGCAGCAAGCTTTCTCTGTGATTTTTTTTTTAATTCATTGTGTTTTGGCAGTTTGTGTCTTAGACTTAATCTATGACTTTCTTCTCTTTTTTCCTTCTTAAATAAAAAGGAATAGGTAAAATGAAAGATATTTTTTACAATGTTTGTTTTCTCTGACTCAGAAGAAAAAATAAAAAAAAAAACAGAAAAAGCAGTAGAACTAGAGAAGATGCAAGACAAAAGGTAATAGATGCTTCAGTACAGGGGAGGGCTGTAGATGAAGACTAAGGTTGGAGAAGCAGTGTCTTAGGAAGGGATGTGATGGAAGTTTATTGAATTGGTAAGTCCTGTGGAAAAAATGAATAGGACAAGCTGTTGCTCTGTTGTTTTTCCCTGATGTAGAAGTTTTGGAGCATGAAATTAAATTGCTATTTTGGAAAAAAACAAAAGAGCTGTTTTTTTCATAAAACAGTTAAACGATGAATATCATGTCTTAGGTAGACTCTTTTGGCCTTCATTGTATGAAAGCTTTCTCTTTAATTAAAAAAGAAAAGGCTTTTTTTTTCTCTTTGAAAGTGAATGGGCCCATTCATGGCAGGAAAACCTGAGCACGCACAAGAAGGTCCTTGTGTGCAGCCGGATGCCGCTGTGTTCCCCCTGCAGATACCCAGGAGCTGACTTGCGCAGCCCCAGGGCGCCCCAGGAATGTGCAGGAGGAGGCACGTGGGGGCTCTCCCTCCTGCTCATGCTGGTCGGGTGCTCGTGAGGGTTGCGAAGGGGCGTCTCATCCGCGCTAAGAGGGCGGTGGGTGGAAACTGGTGGTGGCTGCACCGCGATTGGATTCACTGCGGTGGGGCTGGATGGGGTCACTGCACTGGTATGCCGACTATCGCTCTATCCATCTGCCTCCTGCGTTTACTGACACGCAGCGTTTTTCGTCTGAATTCAAGGACCTGAAAAGTGAGTCTGTGGTATTTGCCCTCCGTCCTGGAAAGAAAAACATGAGGACCTCCCAAGAGGGGGTGGGTTGCAGGGACCTGCAGGGAGTTGTGGGTTCCTGGGAGCTGTGACTCTTCCAGGAGGAGGTATCTCCTACAATATTCATATAGAAGGAGTTATCTCCTACAGTATTTGTTTAAAAGTGGACTGACTTAGAAATGCCGTACTTGGACCAAGCTGTTTGGTGCATCAGTGGCTTGCAGGTCCCAAGCTCTGAAAATGTTTAAACAGGAGGTGAAAAGTTTCTTTGTGGGAGTAGTTCTAGTGGCTTCAGTGCGATTACTCACCCAAATACTTCTGTAGCCTGGCTGTGAAGTACAAGTGTGTAATAACATTTAACTTCTGCAGTGGGTCCTCTGGGGTGCTGGGGAGGCCTCTCCTTGTCATTCCTTGCATAGCACGAGCAGAGCTACAATAATGAAGCTCATGCATTTCTCCAAGAAGCAAAATCCCTAATGCCACCCATGCACCATGAAACTACTTGGCACCTAAAAATGCACCTGCTGAACTGGTCTGGATGCAGGAAGGTGAGGCCAGCCTCTGGTCCTTGGGCTTGTGTGCAGGGCAGACCCATAATAATGCGAGCAGCAGGAGAAGCAGGGGATAACCCTAGGGCAGGTGATGCCTATGTGAGGTGTGGAAGGATGCGCAGAAAAGAAAAAATCTGGAACAAAGTCAGAAGTGGCATTTATTGGCTGGTCCCTAAAATGACCTCTCCTAGTTGTAGTATTGTTAAGTATTATTCTCAAAGGCACCTTCTTGTGCCTTTCTCACCAAAGGGTTTTGGTGTGGCTCGGCAGGACTATTTACTACAGCAACACAAGGCTTATAAGGTGTAGCGTCCTTAGAGAAGGCTTTTAAATGACGGTAGTTGTTTGGTGTAATTGCCTCCTTATTCTTGAGTCTGCTGGATGATGTACAAAATAGATTTTTTTCTGATAAAGCATTTATTTTGAAGCTACCTACAAAAGCAAAGTATAATTATGTATTAAGGAGGATTTATGTTTTAAGTGCATATGAGGGAATTATTTTCAGTCTTCATCCTTAAGAAAAGGAAAACTTTCAGAAGCAAATCATAGTGTCAGCACTTAGTCCTTTGCATGATCCAACTGGCCCAGCCAGCCAGATTAACGGTAGGGAGGAAATCTCTCTCTGTGGAAAATGTCTGATGTTAACCCAGTGTTAGGGAGCACACGGGGAAGGAGAAGGGAAAATGAGGGAATGAGACAGCAGAATGAGAAGGAGGTTTGGAAGAGGCACTCATACGAGGAGGGAAGCGCGGGGGAAGCTAGTCTGTGTCGGCTGTGTCCGTGGAGCGCTTTGCTCCCAGCCATCTGCTGGGGCCGTGCTGGGGACAGGGGCCCCCGTGACACAACCCGGAACAGTGGCTCCACCGTCCCTGAATCCACAGGGAATGTCGGTGCCTCGGCACTGCTGTTGCATTGAGCTGCTGCCCTTCGGATCTAGCTGACAGTTAAAGACGTCCAGGAGGTGGCTGTGCGCCATCCAACCACCTGCATTAAATTACTTTTTAAATCATTTTTACTGGTTTTTACAAAGCTGCTTGTGGTCTGAGGTAACGTAGTGCGTTTAGAAAAGACAGAGTTTACACCCTGAATGCCCTCCCCCGGAGCAAGGATGTGGCTAACCTGCTTTTCTCCCCAAGTGGCCTTGTTGGAGGTGGGATAGGACCTTCCACCCGCTATTTCTGCTGTTGCCTGTCTGGGAAGCCCCCAAGCTCTTCCTAGGAGCTCAGCTCTCCACCTTTTCCACCCCTTTCAGGTGACCAGCTAAAATTACGGGATGGATGGGAGTGGTTGCGGGACAGGAAGCTGGGGAGAACAGCTGGTTTAAGGCAGGATGGCAAGGAGAGCCTCCACTGCAGGGATCTGCCAGCTCTCCCGGTGCTCATACAAAGCCTTCTCTTTGGAAGGAGTTTTGAAACGTCGTGCTAACCGCTTCTGCACGGCTCTCCTCAGATTACCCCAGCCAGGGCACAGGCTGAGATGAAACATTTCCATCCTCAGGGAATTTTGCCTTCCTCTGCAGATTGGTGAGTGGAGTTTAATTACGACCTGCAAAGCACGTACGTTTGCTTTGAAACATTTCAATATCACACACGATGCAGCACTTTCCTTGGGTGTCATGGCAGGCAACGGGCCTCAGGGGAGTGAACCGCGTCCTCCTTCCAACCCTTTAATCTGTGAAATAAAGATAACATCCGAGTCTTTGTGCCGCGTCCTCCTATTGTCACCCCCTCCTTTGGCGCAAGCCTGGCTGAGGTGCCGCAGGAGGGCTCTCAACCCCGGCGCGCCGGGGCGTCTCGCTGGCCGGTTTCTGCGAGGTCCGCGCACGGGAGGCCGAGTGCACGATAGCACAAGAGTGCATCTGAAAGCCTGCAAGTCTAACCTGTCAAGGCAAAATGACCATGTTTTCTCAAAAGTCTTTGGTAGCAGCTTTAGGCAAGCGATAAACATGGACTTCGTCCTGAAGCTGTGGAGAGGCTGAAACAGCCTTCGGTGCTGCAAGTGTGCCCAGCTTCCAGGAAGACCCAACCCAAACCAAACCCACCAGCCTGGACAATGGGGAAATGCAGCCTCCTGCCAGAAACTAGCAGAGATTTAGAGAGGACCCAAAGTTCTTTCTGTGTGACACTGTGTGTGTTAGAAATGTGAATGGGATTTTGTAAAGGGTGTTTCTTTTTTTTTAACAAATTATTTTAACAAGTGCCTAGGATTGTCTTAATTGCCAATTAAACCTTATTGTTGCTTGTGTTTTGCTACTTTAATCTCTTATTTTCCAAATATGACCTGCTAGCAATTGGAGGCAGAAGAACTGAGTTTGCTGTTGGCTCCCAAAGTGCTTTTACAGCAAAGCATAAAACTTTGGAAAATTTCTCTGAATTCTTTTATTTTTAATTTTTTTTTTTTTGGCAGTGTTTTGAACCAAGTTATTTCTCATAGAAAAATAAAGAAGGGGTGGGAATTTTAGCAACCAACTGAGAAATGCGCAGAACATCTGGTCCATGCAGATCTCTGGCAGGGAAGGAAACCAGATATAATTTTTGTCAGGGACAGGGTCCCGTTTCTCATAAGTGAGAGGAAAGGGCGTGAAATGTGATTAGAATTGGAGGAAATAATCGTCGCTATTGTTCTTGCTGGACTACCCTGGACAAGTGTATGGAAGTAAACACAGGAGCTCTTTGAGTCTTGTTCCTGACCTCAGCTTTGCGGTGCAAAAAGTAAATCTTAAAGTGATCCTGTCACACGGTTATTTTCTCTGCTGGGAGATGAAGAGCTGAGCAGGCTAATGTGACCTGCAAAATGTGTATGCTTGGAATATTTTAGGACCCTGCACAATACAGAATACCTATATTAGCTCTTGGCTTCTTATGCCTATGGACTACTTCAGTTTGAGGATCTGTTTTAAACTCTCTAAATAAATATATCTAAATGTATGTGTGTGTGCATTGCTCCTTGCTTGTCTTGGTGATGATGTGGACTGTTTCCTGCCTCCCTCTCCCAACCCCCTTTTTTTATATCCCCCTCACCCCCCGCCATGATTTTTGGCAGCCCTATGCTTAGTCCCATTTACGCACTGGACCGAGGGATTCTTTGACCTGTTATTTCTTTTCTTTCCTCATTCCAGTCCAGGTCGTGTGTTCAACCTTCAACTGCAAGCTTTCGAGGAAATATTTTTCCCGTCTTTACGAGCTCGGGCCTTTGCAGGCTGTAATTATCTGCTGCCGTCATGGCTGGGACCTTCCTCCTGCTGCTTCATGCGCATGTATAGACGTATATAACACCCTGTTTCCCCCATGCACTCCAGCGACTTCGGATGGCTCTTGGTGGCCGCTGACTCTCAACGTCTGCATCTCTGGACCCCGCACCATCCTCCTYGCGTCTGCAAAGCCAGGTACCGTCCTTGCCACCCCTGCCCTCCTGCAGGGCACAGCCCTCTGTACGAGCCCCCAGGTGCTGGCACCAGGGACAGCTCTGCTCTGGGACCTCTACCATGTCCCTCTGCGCTGGGTGGACCATACCAGTGCCCTACCAAAGTACCCTCTGAGGTTTGCCTTCTCCGATTGACTTTATAATATTTGTGTGGGGACCCATCAACACCCCTTTTTTGCTCTTAACAGCCAGTACTGTAACAAATACGTTGTTTTCTGCTCTTCCTTTGGCTCTGCTATTGTCTGCATTGGGCCTGACACCCTTGTAGATAAGGGCGATTCRGCACTTGAGCCTATATTGGCAAGACCCATGGCATCCCGTCAGGTGTTGAAATGTTATTAACTCTGGCAAACTCATCCCTAGAGGAACATATGCTCTCAGTGAGGTTAAATGCTTATGTGGACCTTTATAAGTCAAAAAAATGGAATTTCAACTTTTTAAATTAATTTTCGGGGCATCTGTCTGTGCGTTCATGGAGGGCATGAAAAGAAACCAGGCTTTCTTAGGGAAACAGCTTCTTGTCAATATACCGCTTATTGTTTTTGCCCCTAAATGTGCAGAGAGCTTTGCTACATGTGGCTTGGAGACTTCTTAAGATGGGAAAGGGGAGATGAAAAAGAACTTACATTACATTTTGGAGGGGAAGCTGGGTCTACATATTGATTCAAAATGGCTAGGTAAAAAAAATACACAGAGCATAATGCTCAGTTTATCATGTATTTCCACTTAAACGCATCCCCCTTTGCACTGCCTAAGTCATAATGCTGTTTCAAAGGGACCTGGGGCAATTTGTTTTTAGTTTGTGTTGCTGCTATGTACTTCTGGCTTGGCAAAGTCTTTGCAAAAGGAAAGATACGTGGACAGGATCAGGCAAGCTGCCTTCTTAGTCATGCAGGGTGCCTTCTCTTTCCTCTTCAACATGGAAAGCTCATCTGCTGTAAAAAGGCTGCCTTGTTTTCAGTTTTCTTTCCATTGGAAATAACTTATCTGTGTTCCTTAGGCTAAAGGATCAAGCCTTTAAAATATAGAGGATACAGAGTATCCTCTGTAGTGCATAGAGCATATATAAATATTGAATCTAGCTTGGACCTGTTTGTCTTTAATCCTGGTGGAATTGAAGCAGTAGTGGTGGTATCAGCCTTTGTTTTCTCCATGATTTTCATTGGAAACCTTATGGTAGGGAGGGGATTATTGCTCCAGAACCTAAATTTCAGGGCAGAAACCCAGGAAAATAGAATTTTAAATGTACAAATGATCTCTGCATATCCACTCGTCAAGGTAGGGCTCACAGATGAAGGCTGACCAGTCTTGCTTGTGTGTTTTTCCCACCAGTTTGCGTTCGCTTAGTTTCCATGAGGTCAGTCCGGGCATTTCTGCTCCATCTGGAACATATGAAACTGTCGGCTGATTTCAATCTGAGGGATAATTAAGCTCCTGCACATTCAATGAAAACTGCTACCTTGCATCGCTGTGCTGGAGCAGAGCGGCCAGAATCCTGGGCCRTGGCCAGTGGGGATTTTGTTGTGCAAAGGTGACGCTGGGCCCCGGTGAGCTCTGCGTTAGCCAGGCTGTTTCTTGCCCAGCACATGACCAGGCTGGGCATGGTGGTGCCCTTATCATGGTGGTCAATTTAAGGGCAAATCCATGTGAGACTAAGCTAAACGTGCTCCGCTATTTGTGTGACACGTTTTGCGATGAGTTTGCAGAGGCAACATCTTTGAAATAGAGGACAAAGCAGACAGAAGCACACGTGTCGTAGAAATGCAGTTTCTTAACAAGCGCTCAAATGTTTTCCAGGACTAATGGTACTGTCCAGATGGGAGGAGATGCAGTGGGGGCACAAATGCATATACTTCAAGCAGGGGGGCCACAGAGTACGGCTGCTTGTAAAGAAAAGACAGACGTGTCTGGCTTGCTTTTGCTTTGTGTTGCCTTTTGTAACCTGTGCAATACGTAATAATACAGGAGTTGCCAGTTCTGACAGCACTGACACTCAATTGCTAAATCTCAAAATCTCCCATTTTCTCTCAGTGTACACATTAGTTATTTCTTGATACTTTCTACAGATGTAATTGAGAGCCAGAGTGGTCTTAGCAGGGGATTTGTTAAAGTATGCTTTAAAATACCTGCTTGCTTTAAACATGTAGAGCCTATAGCCATGCGAAAGATTCCTCAGAAAACGCGAAGCGAGGGAGGACGGGTCAGGTGTATGTGCTGTTAAAGACTGCTCTCATCTGCTGGGTTTATCCTTCTTTAAATTTTCAGCATAGCTGCTCATAACCCAATGCCAGCACAAATGCGGGCGAAGCTTAAAGGATTACTCTGGTTAATACAAGGATGTGAGTTTTGGATTGTGTTTGTTTCGCTGGAGCCGAAGGAGCCGTTGAGGTGCTTTGCTTGGACTCGTGCCTGTCAATAACCATATAGCGCGGCAGCCGATGGAATGTAGATAGTAGCGTCATTTTCTGTACTATTTAGGTTCAAACCTGTGCTAACAGGTCCCCTCCCAAGCTTTGTTTCCACCTACTCTATGATTTTAGTAAGGGAACTCATCTCTGTGTGCCTCAGTTTCCCCACATTGCAAATAGCAGTAATGACACACCTCTCCCGCAGCATGTTTGGAGCGTACGGATGAAAAGTGCCAAATGTGAGCTAGCCATTTAATTATTGAGACTGCTGCTGGTATCCAGTTTGTCTGACCGTGGGGCGGGAACACCCATGGGTGTGTAATGCGCCGCAGGACCGCAGCAGCGATGCTGCTTTGCTGAGCTGGGCCGTGCCCTACGCTGCTGACGCGTTAGCCAGGCAGCCACTTCAAAACCTGAGCATGCACGTGGAAAGGAAATGTAAGGAAGCAAGCGGGCTTGGGACCTGAATGAAATGCAACCTTTCTCTTCAGACCAGGAAGCCTGAACACGCAGCAAACATGCTGCTTGCTGGATAATTTGAAGCTGTGCTAATGTTTCAAAAGAGCAGAAGTGAGTCAGAACAGGGAGTCCGTGTAAACCTGCGGTAGGTGTGTGCTGAAAGCCATGTCCATCAGCCCCAAAGCTGCTCCGTGGGGTTGTGCCAAGGCCTGGGACATTGCGGTCAAAACTCCCATTAGCCTGAGTGCTATGGGAGCAGGGTCACAGAGGAGGGGTCTGCTAATTCCTCTTTGATTAATGAATGATAAGTGAATAACCTTATATACCTGTACGCTATGTCTGAGGTTCTTCCTGCTCAACATCGGAGGAATCGGCTTTAGAAGGGGCTTTAAAACTTTGGGGGCATCCTGCCTGGCTCCTGCACACTGATCATACTGTGTGCAGTGTTTAGATGGGTAGTGATCTTCCCATGGTAGTACCTGCATGTATTAAAGCTTGCAATGTAAAGCAGAAGTAAATGCTTAAACCCTGTAAATTAGTGAATTGCTTAGGGAAAAAAAAAAAAAAAAAGTAATACAGAGCAACTGTGCAAAGCATATGGTTGTGCTAGGGCATTATACCAGCAGTGCAAAGCATATATGCAAAAGCTTGTATTATTGTGGAGCAGGAAGAAGTATTCAAATGTCAGTTTGATTTTTGTACCTGCCGTGTCCTGATCTCTCAATAGGAACTGCTTATAGGAAGGAACAAGTTGCAAGACCTGTTGTTGTTGGCAATTCCTCGGTCTCCTGGCTCCACGGCTGCTTGCCTTGAGAGTGACAGGGAGTCCGTGAGGCAATTCCAGGGCCTCAGAGCCGACCCCAACGTTGCCTCATTTTCATCGTCTCTTCAAAGAGAAATCTGATTACCACATTGCATGTTGCCCCGTGAAAAGTTTAGGGAGCTGACAGTGGTCCAGAAGACTTCTATGGACATAAATACATTAGATCAATTCCGTAGTATCTGCTTTGATTTCTTAAATCAAACTTGTATCTACATATTGCTCTATCTGCCACTAAGAAGGCTGTGTTTTGCCAGGTACTCTGCCAAAATGCTGTGAGTTGAAAGGAGTATTAAGACCAAAACTAGTTCAAACTGCTCCTAGATGCAAATAGCCCTAAGGTACCGTGCCGACTGGCATAGCAGTGGCCTCCACTCTTCTTTTTCATGGTTTTGTCCTGTTTGCTGTGCATCTTTTATTTGACTTTGTGCTTGTCCAACTTCTCCAAAGAGTGGTGTCTTTTCGTAACACAGTTACAGCMTTTGGATAAAAAGAAGAATCCTGAACAAATCTCAATTTCAGAGTATCTCCCATGTCTGTGAGCTTTTATGTCCTCGCTTGCTAGATGGCCACATTAGCTGAATCACACCCCCTTACAATGACTCCAAAAGCCTTTTCTTTGTCTTGATGAACACATGAACTTCTGTGTAACTGGAAGCCAGTGACAGAGTCCAAGTCCTCCTTCAGGAGAGAAAAAGAAATTCAAAGTGGTGAGATGCCTACGTTTCTTCTTTGTTCATTTGTGCTAGTTCACGGAGGGTAACTTAGAGTTAAAATGGCCTGTGATAGATATACCCCAAGTAGCTCGAAAATGGGAAATGAGAGGTTATTGAATGTGAATGGTACCTGAAATAACTCTTAAAATATAAGAATTTAAGAAAAAATRAATACAATGAAATAGTTTTAGATATAGGAGAACAGGTGGAACATGACTCTACTTGGTTTTGACCTGGTAAGTAGTTGCTTGTGTACCTAAGCAATCAGAATTATTTTGATCTAGGTTCTGCTAACGTATATGGTTTACAGATACCCAGGGCTGGAGACATATTTGTGTGTGAAATAATTCACAATGATAATATTTTTGTAGGAGTGGCACTAGAATATCTTGCAGTACCTTTTCAAGCACGTAGCCTGCACATGGTGATTTTTTTTCCAATTGGGCTTAAACCCCAATCCCAGGACTTGTTTTTAATTAGCCTTTGTTCAGTGTGTTCTTGGTGTGCGAACTGCTTTTTTTCTAATAGCTGTCCTGCTAATTCAGATTGAAGTCAGAAAGCCAGAAATAGGCAGAATTAAGACCATTAGTTGAATGTGGTAAGGGAAGAAAACCCTGCATCATCAAGCCCTCAATTTAATACTTGGCGTCCTCATTTGCACTGCGTGAGACACAGTTTATATGTTGGGAAAGCGGACAAACTTGCTCCTCTCTGAGGTCTGCTCTCTTTGTGTGAGTTCAAGCCGCCCTGGCCTGGATTCCCAGCGTGTTTGGGCACAGGGCGCTGCGGCCCAGTGCAGTGCGAGGCTGCCCTCGAGGCTCTGGTCTCCTCGCGGTACTCATTCCTCCCCACCCCAACCTCGCTTGACACCTTTCCCAACGTTTTCCGGAGGGCCATCCAGCTTCCACTTGTTCTGCTGCTTTTGAACTCTGAGCCCATTTTGCCTTCTTCCAAGCTTCCCGAATGGCTGCAGGACTTCCAGGTTTGCTAGCTCGGTTCACTAAGTACTGCGTCACAAGCAGCACCACGGTGTCCTGGCTTTTGGGCCTGAGCTGGCAGGGCTCTGTTTTTGAGGGACACATTGTTGGAAGGCAGTTTTGGTCCTCATCTTGTAGGAAATGGTTTCCTGAAGAGCACCGCTGACAGGCCCATCTCTGGAGTTCTTCTCTGGGAAGAGGGAAGGAGATGTCAAGAATGTTCTTTTTAGTGTCTGTTACTGTTTTGGAGCTGTTGGGGCATGCTCTAAGCTCGCCGCTCTCTGAGGTCCTGGGAGCACCACGGTGGTTACGTGCTGGGAGGACTCCAGCACTGTAGCAAGCTGCCTCCAAAGACTGCACCCAGAAGAACTTGCAGCTCCCCCTTGGTCAGGTGAGTGCTGTGTCTTTACCTCTCCAGCCAAGCACTGGGGTGCGTAGTTCCTGTCTGCAAGGTGTTCAGCATCACGCAGAAGGAGGTTCTGATGACATCAGGTGACTTTAGGGTTAGGATTGAGAGAGAAAGCCTTGAGCCTCGTGGGCAGTGGGGCTAAAAAGGGTGTGCCAGAGGGTCCCAGTTCAAACACAGGAAGCTTCATGTGCCTCTGAGAAAGAAGTTTTTACTTTTGGGTGATAAAGCACTGGGATCGGCTTCCTGATGAGGTTGTGGTGTCTCCTCCTTTGGAGATCTTCAAAATCTGGCTGAGTACAATACTGTGCAACGTGCTGTAGATGTCCCTGCTTGAGCAGTGGGTTGGGCTAGATGATCTCTAGAGGTCCTTCCAAACCTCAACCATTCTGGGGTTCTGTGACACTGTGAGAAATTTTTACYCATATTCTTGGGTTTCTTAAGCTCTCGAAGCGCTGCTCAGAAGAAGCGTTATGTTGTAAAGGATTGTAGAAATAGGGATTTGTGTCCACCTGGGAACAGGATCTGTTGGTGTGATCAGGATCCCTGAGGACAGTGAATGTTGTTCTCTACCAGGAAACAGGTGGGAGAAGCATCCATAAAAATGGACCACATTTTTGCAATATGTCGTTTGAGTCTTGGCAACCGGAGCAAACAGGCTTGTTTCCATTCGCTGCATGCTTCTCCACGCAAAATGGCAGGAAATGGGATCTTTTGAGCCCTTTGACACTGCTCTGGATGTAAACTCGAATATGGTGCCTGAGCCATGAAATGTTTTAGGTMATAAGAATAACAAAGCAATGCTTAATTTCAGTATTGCAAAGATCTGAGGAGATACTGCGAATGTTGCTCCCATTGGAGCTGACCCCTGCTCATGGCATGAAGCTTTGCTAGGGAGAGCATTAGCCCCTATCCTTCACTCATTTGTCTTGATCTTCTGCTCCCAGGCAATGGTGTGGACACCTCTTGCATTTATTAAAACTTTCCTCTTCCTTTAATCATGGGAGCAACGGTGGGGATCTGAAGGGCAGTGGCATCCTACTCCCTTCCCTTCTATTCCACCAAATTTAGGCTTATTTAAATATTCTTTGAGATGCTTACCATTGCATTACTGAGAAAACAAGCAGTTGATTAGGCTGTGAGGTCTTTCTCTTCTGTGGCTGACCTGTGGATGGGGACATCAAGCGTCTTGCCATTGGAAGCACKTCCCGTGGGAGGCCTTTGATGCGGGCTGCCCCGGGCATTGCCTGGTGCTGGTGCCATGTGCCGAAGGGAGGACGTGTTGGCACAGCCCTCTGCAGCCCCGAGAACCTCTTCGGGAGCCCTGGTCCTCTTCATTTAGCTGTTCTGGTGTAATTAGTCAAAAAACAAGTCTTGTTGTCAGCATTTTCTTTAAATAGCTAGTTCTGGAAATGGGAAATTCCTCTAACTCTGGAAAGAGGAAACAGATATGAGTATTAAATATTAGTTTTAAATCTTTCAACTATGCACTGCTGGCCCTTACCTCTTGATTCTCTGTTTTGCTGCTCAGCAGAACTCTCCATTTATTGCCAGTAAGGTGGTGTCTGGAGATACTGTGTAAGGCCCAAAGGTTATACTGCCCTATAGTCACTTAATGTACTTTGTCATAAAGCTGGCAGAGTAGATGTTTTCTGCATCTACTATGTTCATTGTATTTATGAATACAAGAAATCACATTCACTGAGAC
Source organism: Eudromia elegans (assembly GCA_003342815.1). NCBI lineage: Eukaryota > Metazoa > Chordata > Aves > Tinamiformes > Tinamidae > Eudromia > Eudromia elegans. The sequence continues at coordinate 66,224 of PTEX01000191.1, forward strand.
TTGACACAAAGATACAGTCTCAGTTAATAAGATCTAGAAAGGGAGAAAATGGAAATACATAAAGCACAGGATTTTATTATTATTATTTTTGAAGGGTAATGATCTGCAGAGGAGAAAAGGCAGTGGAACTGGAGCCCTTTCAGAAATACTAGCCTGGAAGGAACTTCAGGATATCTCCTAGTTATCTCCCTGCCCCACAGAAGGGTTGATCTTTATCTTCAGCACCTTTGGGAAGGGTGGTTTCCCAGCCTGTCAGCAAATCCCGGGCCATCCTGTCGCTCTCCATGGAGTCTGAAAGAGTTTTTCTAGTATCCACAACTCAAAATTTATTAACTGGAGAATGAGGATTTTTTTCTGCTCACAGTGGAAGAGCTGATGGCTTTCTACATTGTTCAGCAATGTTTTGTGCGTTTTTGAAACTGCCCGTTTTGAGGGTGTGATTGCCACCCCTGCAGCCTTTCCCTGCAGCTCACATTTCTGAACCTCCCTGGTCTCCTGCTGCTGCTTTGACTACTCTCCTTGATGTACCTGCATGGCCCTGGGCGGGCTGCTCCAGCTGAAGCCTTGCGCCTGCCAAGCACAGAATAGCTGCTTCTCGTGCCATAGGCCTGGTGTACTCCTAACTTACCAACTTCAGAGCTCCCCAAAGCATTACAGCTTCAGTCGCCCTCTGGTTAGCTTGGAAACTCGAGTGCCTGCCCATGCCTTGGACAGGCTGTGAGCGCTTCCCGTGGCACTGGGTGCCGCTCGACCCTTGGCTCTCCTCCTCCTCCTCCTCCTCCCGACACCGAGTCCGGGCCCGGACGGAGTGAGCTGCTTCCTGTGTCGACTGCGCTAGCTATCGGCAGAACCTTGTAGCTTCCTTGGCAGAGGACCCGAAAGCAGGCACTGCATTAGAAAAAAGCCAAAATGGAAATCACTATTTGTTTTAATAACAGCATAATGTGTTGGAGCAGTTTGCCCGTGCTTTGGCAGTGATGGATGGTAGCAGTGTTCTTATGGCATGGGGTATTTAGAACAATGGTGACTGATTTGCTGTTCAAAGAGAGAAGAGGGGCGTTTTGAGATCACTGACTCGGTCACGGGCAGCTCGTGCTGCCAGCTGGCCATTGTGGTACTTCCCTGTTCTGAGCTAGTGGGGTGTTCTTACCTATGACATACAGCCAATAAGGAGAAAATAAAAGTTTGCAGGTTTGCATCCCGTTTAACTCCTCAGAGAAAATAAGCTTCTGAATGTCCCCAGAAATGGAAGAGAAAACCCATCTTTTTTGTTTTTTTGCTTTGTGCTCGGAATAGCAGCAGTATTAATTTTTGTCCATGCCACGTCCTTTGGAGCCTGTGACGTGGCACGTGATTGAATTTAACTGAAGCCAATGGAAACCTTGGTGATGGCACCAGCGTGTCCCGGTGCATTTCCTTAGTGGTGGCAACTTGTTTTTCGCAGAGCTGTGGGGCACAAGGAGCAAGATGGAAATGCGGATTGCAGGGCCCAGAGGCAGAGGAACCAGCTTGCCAGTCTGATGTGTGCTTTGGCTGCCTGGGCGGCAGCGGGGCGATTGAACCTGTGAGTTTTATTGGTGTTTCTGAGCTGGGAGGCTGCATTTGTGCCCTGCAGGAGCCTCCCGGGTGGCTTGGGTTTGCCTCCTGTGCTGCCTTTGCTTGTAGTGAGCTTTGGCCAAGCCTTGCATCCCTGCTCGTAGTGAGCACTGTAAGCTGGCTTGGAGAGGTGTATGGGGTCTCGTGCATTTTGCTCTTAGGTGCTGAGTGCGGGTGATCAGGCAGGCTTGGAGTTGGAGCACTTTGAGCCCAAATTCCTGGAAGAGTGTTCACCCCAATATTGTTTTAGCAGTTGCAGTCTGTCAGCAGGTAGGAAGGTGCCAATCATCCCTTTAATTTTCCCCATGGGCAAGGCACTGAGCATGGTCTCCTGGACTGCAGCAGCTCTTTGTCTAGCATGACGTCTGCCTTACTGCAGGTGATCTCCCTGCATCGAATTATAATGAGGACGTTCCTCTTTGCTCTGTGGATCAGAGGAGTGTTTGGGTAGGACGCACACCAGCATTTTGGGGTGTGACTCATGGGGAAGGCACTCAGTTCTGAAGGAGCTGAATGTGCTGGAGCGCCTCCTTAGCGAGCGTCATGGCTTGTGAAAAGTGGTAACCAGGTTCCCTCTGCTGCCTCAAAGGAGCCTTGACCTTGTGCAAGCCTGGGARCTTCTCGGCTGCCGCCTTTCCTTTAAGCAAACACAGTGAGTTAGCTCTTGCTTTACTGGACAACTGCAATCCCAGAACAGTGGCTTCACATACCTGCATTTTGAGCAGGTATTAAGTTAGCTTGCCTAACATGCTGGTAKGGATTTGTGTAACTTTATGCAGCCCAGGGGCCTCCTGAGGTCCCTTCCTACCGAAGATCCCTGTGCTGCATCTTTGGAGGTAGCCATAGCCTCAGCCTGCGCTCTTTGGCGTTCTCCTTTGAAGCAGAGATGCCACAGGGTTTGCATTAMAACTTGGTGTATCCTCTCCTAGCGTCAGTCTTCCTCCTTCCCTCGATCCCTGCAAGGGAGCGACTTCTGCCAGCCTGGTTTGCACCCTGGCAGGGTTAGCGGTGCCTCTTGGATTCAGCCCAGCCCACAGCCTTGCTGTTACTTCCCGCTTTGCAAATCCATGAGCCAGCACCGTCAGACTGTAGCATCGTGCTGCAAACTCAGGTTTTATAGAGGGAAAACGAAGAAAAAAGAGCAGGCTCGTGCCAGGCATGGGGTGAGCTCGTGGCCACGAGGCCTGGGACCAGCATCAGCAGCTCGGGTGGCAGCCCTAGCTCCGGACTCGTGGCACCACCTGGTTTTGTGGTTGTGCTTTTACTGGCGCCGGGGGCTTGTTCTGGAAGGCGCAGTGCATGCAGCGAGAAACCTTGTGTGTATCGTGTGTGAGAGGGTGAATATATGTTATATGCACAGTGTAAAAAGTCAGCAGTAACAGGTCTTAAAATCCTTGGCATGTGCTTAAAAACTTCAGGGCTGTTTATGGAAGGAAAGCGGTTGGCAACGATACCTCCTGGGAAGGAGAAATCTGAGAGTGACCGCAGGTTTCCCAAGCAACAAGCCGCATTGAGAGGGATCCTGTTTGCAGTCCTGCTTCCCACAGCCGGGTGCTGTCGGGGTGACCGGCGCAGGTGCCTCCCAAAGGGATGTGGAGGTGCCTCCGCCAGGGGCCCCTCAGGGCATGGCAGCAGCGCCGGGAACGCACCGGGCGAGGCTTCGCGCCACCTCCTGGCCTCTCTGGGACTTTTTTGCGAATGGACTCATGGAAGGGGTGTGTTTGCACACGTGCACGCACGGCTACGCTGTATGAATGTGTTTTATTGCTCGGAAGGGGGAGCAAAACGCGGCGCCGCACACACAGCAGTGCTTGGAGACGCGGCCAGCAGGAGCAGCGCCGCAGGGCAGGCGCGGGCTGCAGCGGGCTTGGGGTGCAGGTCCCGAAGCGGCCCGCTGCTCTCCAGCTCCTGGGCTCGGCTCCTTGTGCTGGCAGAGGCAAGGGGGCCCCACCCGCTGGGTTCTTTTTATTCTTTTAAATCTTTCTTAACAAACTTTGCTTCTTGTAGGACAAAATCCTGCGGCAGGAAGGAAGCTGGAATAAGTTTTACATCCCTGGCACAGCTTGCCATGATAATGCCCCAGAGAAACCCAATGGGCTGAGCTCACTAGATGTCACTGCTACCTTATTCCTTTATTCCCTGTTCCCTTCCTTTTTCCTCTCCCTTAATCCTGTGAGACTCCTACTCTTTCCCCACAGTTCCCACATCCTGCAGTACTAGTGGGCTGGGCTGCCTGTGGATTCATGAATATTGGTACTTTGTATCTAGCTTCGCTTTTCTTCTTGATGATTTTATTGGCAATCATGAGGACCTTAAGCTTAATGGTGTCCTGAAACTTTCAGCTGTGTAAATTTATCATATGGATTGTGTTTGGCCATTGCAAAGTATGTTTGACAACCCCAAGCTAAGTGGCTAAATGGCATGGTGATTTATAGTCCACTTAGAGAGGAAACGTAGGTTTTCATTCCCTTCATCAAAACAAAGAAGGTTGCTGTTAATGATGATAGTTCATCATAGCTCGGTGGCTTCGACAGGGCTTGAGATGCAGGAACGGTGAACGAACACTCAAGGGATCCCGGATACCTGAGCCGGAGCTCTCCGGCTCTCAGGCCTTCCCAGGAGAGGCTGGGATGCCCTGGTCCACCTCGGGCTCTGTCTTGCTCGTGTTTTAAGTGGCAATATTTTCAAATGAAAGAAAAGGGAATTATGTGAATATCAATGACATGTTTCTGCAGTCCTTGTTCATGGCAAAATCCCATGAACATGGTATGTGCTGTATATTGTATATGCAATAGTAGGTGTTACACACTTAAACTCAGTCTGAAGTTGTTTAACCCAGCATTATGATTGTGATGCATTACTGCACATTCAGAAACTTTGCTTTTTTGGTAAATATTTCTGTGAAAACAATATATAATCACTTAAAGCCAAATGTTTGTAATCCGCTGGTGCAAAGCGTTTTTCTTACTATTCCTCTAATTTCTCCAAAATTAAGTTTGAAAGTCAACTTTTGGATTTTTTAGTTTAGGGGCACACCAAACAACAGATTTTTTCAATATTTACGTATTGCTTTTATAATTTAATCATGACAACACTAGGAATGTGCTTTTTAGATGAAACATGAGCCTTCACATTTCAGCCCCACAGTGAGACTTCATATATGTGTTTTTAAGCCTGTAAAAACGATATAAAAGTTTTGGCAAACCCTGTTTTAGCATGTTGCGCTAACACTGGTTGTGATGCTTCTCTGTGCAGCTCACCATCTGCCTGTCTCTTCTCCTCTACTTTTTTTTTCCCCTCTTTATATTGTTTAGATTTGGATGACTGTGTCTAAACAGCATGTTGGGTTTGTGTATACAATGGCTTCTAGTATTTAAAAACAAAAGTATACAAGGTAAAAAACAGCAGCACGATCCTAAACCTAAATGTTTTAGAGATGAGAATAATAGCAAAAGGGAAGCAAAACCTTCATGATCCATAACTTTAAAAGATGCAAGAAAAATCATGTTTACTAGCTCACTTTCCCACAAAGTGTGTCTCCAGGTGGCCGTGGCTGAAACAGAGTATCCTGAGCAGCAGGTTCAGTGTGTACTGCCTGGTCTATGCAATGTTTTTTAATCTTCCAGTCCTGTAGGGGGGAGGTTGAAAGCTCTCATCCATCAGCAGTGGCCTGGTTGCGTCCTCTTCCATCTCTCCTGGTGGGTCTACAGCAACTTGGTTGCTCTCACACAGCCTTTTTCCTTCTTTTTGCTTTATTATGGAGGCCAACTGCTGTTTCTGACATGCCCCTTGCTCCGGAGCTGCCGCCCTTGCTCTTGGCAGAGCTCTCCATTGCTGTACTCTGGCTTGGCCTCTCCAGCTCTTCTGGGTGGACTGTGCTCCCCACTGTCTAGTTCAGGAGCTCCTCCATAGCCAGTGTCCCACAGCTGTGCTCTGTTCCTGGGAGGAGGAGTGTTTCCAGGGATCAGGCAATGACTTGAAACAAGCAGACTGGCCTGCACCAAGTCACTAACCAGTGGATGGGAATAAAATGCCAAGCCAGGTTCACTCCTGGTGGGATTAAGGAAGTGGTAAAGGCMGTGGTGGCATCCGAGAGCCAGCGAGCCTTGCTGAGCCCATGCCGCGTGGCATGAAGCCAGGCCGTCTCCCAGTGGTGTTACCTCCTAAAGCACTGAGACAAAATGCACACGGGAGCAAGGGGAGAGCCCTCCTCTCCCCCTGCACGCCTGTGTCTGGCCATACTTTATTTGGGCTCTAGAATTCCTGCTCTCCGAGGAGGCCAAGTGATCAGATTTAACTTCTGAGCAGCCCATGGAATAGCCCAAGGCCACTTATTCCTGGAAGATCTTCTTCCCCTTGTTAAGTGGGTCATTAAAATTTGGAGGTAAATACCACTGTGGGAAGAGGAGAGAGGCAAATGGGGAAATACTTCTCCAAAAGTAGAAAGAAAGAGACGCTATCTGTATTCGCTCATCTGTTGGGCATATTAGATCTGCGTGGGAACATCCTGACAAAAGGAGGACGCTCACGGGAGGCGAGCGAGGTGACAGCTCTGTGCACAGGGACGGCTCTGAAGGAGCTGGAGCCGTGTTGCCTCCAACAGCATGGAGATGTGGCAATACCTTGTGAAGGAGACCTCCTCATTTCCCATCATGGGCTCCTAGCCCCTCTGCAGTGGCTTGGATGGAGGGGAAGCCTTTTAAGAAGAGTCTTGGCTGCTTTAGCTGCTGCTGTGCCCAAGCAAGGGTTAGTCGTGAGGTTGCTCTTTGCTACCATGGTGCAGAGGGTGCAGGAGCAATCTGGGGTCGTGCTTTGGGGACACCGTGGTGTTTGCTGGCCCTCACAGTCACTCTGGAGCCTCCAGCCAAGGGAATTGGGTACAACTGTTGTCAAAACAACAGGGGAAAAAATGCTGCTTGTGAAGAGCTGGACAAACCTTCCAAGCAAGAAGTCTGCTCTGTCTGCAGGGAGGAGAACAAGCTCCTCCAGTTTAAGTTTCTAGACTCGAGGCAACTTGGGAGCATGGCAGAAGATGAGAGCTTTTCAGCCCCCTCTGTCCCTGCCTGGCAGATAACTTCTAACACCAGGCAGGACTAACTGCCTCAGATCTGTGATGAGCAGCACTCTCCCTCTGGGGTGAGAGTGGGGAGGTGCTTGTAGTCTTGCCTGTCTGAGAGTGCCGCAGTGGAGCAGAGAGGGAGACGTGTGGGAAGAGCTGTGGAGAGCCCGGCCTTGCCGTTCCTGGTTAGGGGAGGTGGGAAGGCTCATGCTGAGCTCCTGTAGCAGGAGGCGCGGGCGGTTTCGTGGCCCTCTCCCCAAGCTTCCCTGAACCATTGCAGCCTGTTTTGTTGTTCCATCCCCCCTCAGTGAAATTAGCCCTCCCTGTACTACTGCAGCTCCAGGAGATGCTTCTGTTAGGTGCTACAGTGGGTAGACTGTGGCAGAGAAAATAACATTTGCGTGGTCTGCCAAATTAATTTCTCTGATAAAATCAGGCTATGAGGATGACCCATCTGACTCCTGTGATATTTTTATAAAGAGGAGAATTGAGTAGCGTTGTTATGATTAGTGTATTAAATGTATTAGGTTTGTTGTCTTAGCTGTGCTGTGTTTTCTCATGCTCTCCCATATGCTGATTGCTAATGACAGGCTTTGGCAGGAGCTGGAATAGGCCCTCTTTCCGGTGATGGGACTCGGATGGATGGTTTTGCTCTGGCCTCCCCTCCCATTTAGTGCAAGGAAAGGGAGCCCATTAGGGGGGATAAGTAGGAAAGTAAATGAATGGCTGAGCACTAGTTCTGCTTTCTTTCTCCTGCCTCTCTTTCCTCAAGGCTCTCGGTTTTGCAGCTTACAGTCTCACCTTGACTTAGACTTCTTCGCTTTCGAGCAGTTGCGCTGTATGCTACGCTTTCATTACTTAGTACAATTGATGGGAAAAAAATCACATTTTATTATGAGAAAAATGCAATGTTCTTGACTGTCAAAGCTCCATTCAGCTGGAAAAATGTGTGCAAGGCACTCTTTTATATTTCATGTATTTTGTGCACTGGTTGGAATGAAAAAATAATGAAAGGCTGTATTTCGTCAACTTTTGCATCTGTCTGACTGGCAGCGCTGACTGATTTGTTTTTTAAATGTATTTATTTCTTGTACTAAGCACTATTATTCTCCCCCGTTTCACCATAAATGCAAATAATATGTGGAATGTTGGGAAAAGAGAGATGCAAATTATTCAGCCCCTCCAGGTAGGTCTGCACAGGAACTGGAACTGTGGCTGTGGCAGAGAAAAGCACGGAGAGGTCCTGTCTTTGAGCCAGCAGAGATAGCAGGGCCGCTGTCTCTCTGGATGTTGGGTATCTGTGCTAGCCACCCAAGTGGCCACAAGGCCTGTGTGACCCTTGGTGTGGTTTGCCCAGCCTGTGGTGAGCCTGGGCCTGGTGCTGAAGTGCAGAAAGCAACACAGGTTGTCCCAGCCCTGCCAGCTGCCCAGGGTCCACCTGGCCTGGCCTCGGGCCTCAAGGGACCTACATTTACCCATGGTGAAGAGGACAAGAAGTCTAGGTGCTCCATGACCTTGAGCAGTGGGATGGGACCTAGCGTTTCATCCAGGCTCTTGGCATGGTGGGAGTTAAGGGGGTCGCTACCAACCTGTGCTGTCTTCAGGATCTCCCTTAGGTTGAAAAGATGTGTGTGGAAGGCTTTGTTTTTCTTTTAATTTTTGTTCTTTTCCTGTTACCTCAATGTTTTCTTGATGTCCAGAATTGCTTTCATACCCAGGTTGTTATAAGCCCAAGTCCAAGCGAAGAGCCTGTGAAGAGGGGTGGCAGAGGGCTGCTTGCCGGCACTGCGGGAAGTCACTCCTGATCCCAGCTAAGATTTTACCATGGCACAGATTTTCAGTTACTCTGAACGCTAAAAAAGTGATGTCCTCTTTTTTTGATGGGTCTCTACAGGTTTTGTTTTACTGCAGAAAAGGAAGCCTTGGGGCAACCTAGAAAAATGCTAGGAAGTCATTATTTGTAGCTAAGACAATATTTTGGTACTTCTTGGCTTCTAAGCCTGTATGTATGTGTTTGTGTGTGCATTAGTTGGTTGTATGTGTAAAAATAGTTCCAAATGCTTGAAATTACATAAACTACCTTGACTTCCTTTTCTGTTGAATTGCCTGCTTTTGAAGACCTGTCTACAGTAAGAAAGTGAGCCAAGAAGACTGAAAATTGCATCAGTTGCCCTGCTGAGGTAGAATGTACCTAGGGCAAAGCCTTGGTTTTGGCTGAATTTGCCTTGTGACCACATGACACCGTTTCAGTCGTGCTGATGTATAGGTGTAGGTGATGCTGATGTATAGGTACATTTCCCAAGAATTTCAGTGCAGCTGCAGGGAGGAATGGCTTTACAGAGCATTCACGAGGCCTTTGAGTGTTTAAGAAAAATTAAGAGGACTTGACCTCTGGAATTCCTAGAAGAACTCTAATAACTTGGCACAATTTTTTTTTTCCTTTGGAAAAACTGCTGTGGACTTACCAAAAAGCTGTGACAGACTGGTTGAGGATGGTTTATCAAGGAGTTTTGGGGAGCCAGGGATCAAGATGATGATGTATTCTGTGATGTCTCAGCAGGAAACAGACAGCATTTGGTGCTTGTGGGTCAACAAACAGATTGGGAGCAATTCAATGTAGGAAAAGCTTAGTTCTGAGATCTCAGATGAGCAATCTTGACTGTAAAAAGATTCTTGTTATGCCTTTGTAGTGAATTAGTCTTGAAATCCTTGCAAAGTTGCTGTACTTGTGAGAATTTGCTGGCCCAAACAGTAGATGGTAGGCAGTGCATTGATTGGAAATGGGAAACCCCAAATATCCTTGCATAAAATAGGAGAGTGAGGCCAAAAGTGAGTGGAGGCCTCAAATGGGATAGGAACATGGGATACCTCAGATGGAAGGGACCCCAGGAGGTCTCTAACCCAACCTCCTGCTCATGCAGGGCTGGTTGTGAGATCAGACCAGGTAGGTCAGGGCTTTATCTAGTCCGATCTTAAAATCTCCGTGGAGGGACACAGCCCAGTCTCCCTGGGAAACCTGCTCCAGGACATTTTTTGTAGTTTGCTGTTATTAGTGCTTGGCTCTCAGTCTTGTCAGAGGTGGTCAAGGGTAAAATATGTGCTCGTCATTCTTCCACTTTATAGACCAAGTCCCTGAGAATGTTTTTGTTGATGGTTTTGTAATGCTTTTTAATTAGCCATGCAAGCTTTGTGCAAGCTTATGATCTAGCGTTCTGTTTGTGCCAAAACATAGTGCTAGTTTTCTGGGGTGTTTTTGTTGTTTGTTTGCTGTTATGGGGACTGCTCAACAGAAGGGTCAAGGAGATGACAGGTTTCTTGAAACAGAAGAGTCAGTTAAATGAGGAAACAAAAAAACTTAGGACTGAACAAGTTGTGCACAGTGTAGATGAAGAAAGTGAACACATCGAGGCCAGATTGGAAGCAGACAAAGGAATGATGCCGTGGGCCTGGGACACATCTCCTGTGTGTTCCTGTCCACCCCGAGAAACAGGATAGGCGAGACAAGGATCCGCTTTGCTTGTTGCTCAGAAAGAAATTGCCCTCCTGGGTTGAGCGTGTCCCATATGGCTGTCATGGCCTGTCCCAGGTGGTAGCCTGGGTGGCCTTTCTTGCCATTAATAGCAGGGCTGAGCCCAGGTGCCTCTCGCGGGCAGAAGTCGTGCTCACTCTTGCCTACTGACAAGGGGTTGGGAAATGGGGACGCAGTGGCGTCTCAGCCCATGTCCAAGTTGCTCAGCACAAGCATTTTCAGAAGTTGTGAGGTCTGTGATGCCTCCGTAGCTGCTGATGGAAGCCAAGCCTCGCCAGTCAGGTCCCAACCCAGTCGATGCTTTCTGGGCTCTGGGTGCATTTGCATCCTCCAATCTGCTGCCTACAGCATAACCGTGCCTGCTCAGACAAGTCATCCAGCACATCAGGAGTATGTGGGAAAGTAACCCTGTGAGTAAAACCAGAGGAAGATCAATGATTGTGTGGTTGGCCATGTGGAGCTGAACTAGCTTGCAATTTTTTTTTCTCGTCTTTTTAAGCAACACCCTGAAAAAACGCAGTGTGAAATATAAAGAGAGTTTGCTTCCTTCTCACATAGACATATATCCAAAAAGAAAAGGCAAAAGTAAATATGCAGGCAGCTACTCCTAAACATTTTGAAATAGCTTTAGAGAAGCTGAGGCTTGTTGTATGTAGCAAGCAGGACATTAGACCTTCTCCACTTAGGTTAACCTTGAAATTAAGAAGGTCTGTGGCACTGAGGAAAGGAGAAACTCTGGTGACCTCCTGGGGGGTTTCGGGTGTGCCAAGCAGTCACGGAGAGTTGTCTTCTCTTCTGGATTCTGCTTTTGAGCTGAAGGAGGGACCCCAGCCATAATGTAAGTACGGAATGGCAAACTGTGCCCTGTCTTAAAAAGAGAAATAGGAGGCTGTGGTTGGTAGGTAGGGAAGGGTGGTTGGCAAAGGGAAAGGAGGGAAAACGTTTCCCATTTAAGGCAACTCTGAAATCCTGTCCATTAAGTTATTTCTGCTTTTGCAAGGTGTAATCTGTATTTCACAGTTATGGTTTGCTATTGCTATTTAAGAGATGCCAATGAAATGGAACCAGATGATGGTGGTCTGCTGCAGGAGAAATGCTGCCGTAAATCCTTTATTTGCTAGTTTATTTGCTAGTCGTTGCTTTGATCTCGGAGATGCACAGCAGCCTGTTAGTATGGTATCAAGCCTGTGTTCTGGAGGTGGCTGTATACTTGGAGGTGACTGCACTTAATGCAGCTCAGTGGATTAATGGGGCTGTAATGAATGTAACGGAGCAGATCTGCTTGGACTGACTCAGGGAAAGCTTTGGCTTGATACAGGCATGATTCAGAGCCTCTGGCTTGATACAGGCTTGAGAAAAACTGCATCCAAGTTTGACAAAGTGTATTTTGGAAATAAAGGCTGAAGTTTAATTAAAAAAACAAACAAAACAAAACACTTTTTTTTCCCGTAAATGAGGTCATGCAGCCTGGTTGCATAGCCCATCTGTTGCCGTTCATGAGTGTGTCATTTTTTTAAAGGGCAATACTAAATGGTATGATGTAGTTATCTACTTTCGTATGCCTATTGGCTTGTCAAGCTCTGTCATTATATCCACCAGTGTTCTTAAAACAGGATTTTGGTTAAAATAGTATATACTTGCCATCTGGTTGGAAAATGTAAGCTTCCTACACAACTCAGTGAAGTTGTACTGTGGTATTAGGAATAGCTCATGTTCTTTTGAAAATAGCAGCTGATGGCAGATTGCAGAAATCAGCCAGTTATCAATTATCATTAAGCTATTTGATATCTGACACACATGGAAAACATGCTATTTATAAGCATGTAATTAGGTTGTAGAATTATTCTCCTCTTTTTTTTTCCCCTTACTCGCTTAAATGTGTTAGTTTGGATGGACTAGAAAGCAACGTCCTTCTTCAGGTCCGGAGCTCTGTGGATGGGAGGTTTGTTTGTAACTTATTCCTGTCATCAGAAAGTGCTCCAAGGTGTGTGTAAAACCCCCTTCAGGGGCATCAACCAGAGCTATATTAATATAGCTAGAGATACTWAAGACATAAATATTTGCTAAACCTGTGCAATGCCCCCAGCCCTGGCAGCGCTGTAGGCTAGCCTTTAGCACGAGAGCTTGGTATTAACCACTGACCTATGATTTTGTGCAGTGGAGATAGCTGTGAGCTGCAGCAATGCTCTGGCCTGCTTGGGAAACCTTTTTTTAGCACATTTGGAGACAAATTCTGCCTATGGAAAACAGGACGGGGAAAAAAAAAAAGCTACTGAAAAAAGAGTATAAAAGCGTCACTTTTTAAAGCAGAAATGTGGGGATAAAATGCAATCGAAGTGTGACGGGGGGCTCTAATGGCTAATAGTTCTACTAAGAGATTGATATGAAGTATTATTTTTATGTAGGCTGGGGGTTAGTCAATGTTGAATATGCTTTAGTGACACTGAGATCTTGTGAGCGAATCCTGAAAGATTTTAGTCAAAAAGGCTATAAATACCTGAACGGCAGATTTTTCTCAGAAGATTTCAGTTATGTTAAAGCAGAAATGTTTTGAGAACTGTGAGGAGTTTGTCATTGCTGGTGGCAGCCCCCACTGCCTCCTCTCCGTGAGGTTTTACTGCAACCTGACTGGAAAATTAAGGTCTTTGCTATTTTGGCTTCAAGTTTGATCGTGCTTAGCTTTGGATCTGTGGGTGCAGAATTGAATTCCCTTGGATTTTCAGATGGGGTCTGGCCTGACATTTTGGTCAGGAGGGACCTCTCACAGCTTTGTTCTTAAGGTTGCTTTACCTGCAGCAAGCCATCCCTGATGAAAACACACAGGGTTTTAGAAGCTCTAAGGTGTTGCAGTCATCGGGGCATGTGTTGTAACCCAAAAAAGAAAAAGGGCAACAAAGTTCTAGGTCAGGGCTTGGGGTTTWTATTTTGTTTGCTTGCTTTTCCTCATCAGAGGAATATTTGGAGATTTTAGTCTGGAGACTAACCGTGGCAGCCTTGCCACATGCGTTGAGGGATCGTCTTTGACACAGCCAAGAACCCTCCTGGCTTCAGGAATCTCAGCATTTCAGCAATATTGCAACTGCCTGGACGTGGTGCCTGTGCTCGCTCCCTCCGCCCTCCTGCTCCCTGATCTCATTTCCACACAGGGACAAACCTCGTGCCAGTGTCGCGAAGAGGCGGCTTGTAGGGCAGGCTGGCAGAGGCAGGGGCAAGGAGACACTTCTCCTGCCCTTGCACCTCTCCTGCCTCTGCAGAGTAGAAAATAGGGATGCTTGGCAGTTCAGGGCAGTTTGACAGAAAATATCCGTGCCTCCTTCTCCGCGCCTGCCTGCGCTATTTGCAATTCCTGACTGCTTTTCCTCTCATTTGGTTCCTGCGCCCTTGCCTGCCCTGGGACGCTCCTCCTCCCCTCCAGCTAGCGCTCTCCCTGCAGGCTCACCGTGCTCCACGGCTGGCACCAGCAAAGTTGCTGCCCAGTTTGGTCCCCTTCGGCTCAGAGCTTCGCGGGCCGCTTCAGCTCCCCCTGCCCTGGCAAAAGGTTAGTGGAAGCCCCTTCCTCTGCCTCTCTTTTCTGTCCATAACTTTTTCCTGTGTTTATGTTTATCTCAACTAGTCCTGGTACAGCAGAGAGCTAATAAAAAAAAAATCAAGGCATCTAAGTTTGTTTTGTGTTGGGAGAGTTTGCAGAGAAAACAAAACGGAGGGAGAAGAAGCGCTTCTGGGTCAAAAGTGGCAATCTTATTGAAGGGCAGAACTCAGCATGGTGTTTTAATTTGCACAGCTAGGAAAAAGCGCAGTGCTAAAAAGCCTGTCTGTAGCTGAAGGAAGTGTTTTTGAATGTACAAAAGCTTACATAGAAGGTAGAGTGGATATCGGTGTGAGAGGCAAGAAGCATCCCGGAGGACGGGGATGTTTCTCAGAGGAACGCGGTGTTTGTGCAAACATGTCCTTCAGCTCTTCGTTCCCTGCACCAGACCGGGCCAGCAATAGTGGGTACGTGTGACTCGGTGTCGGAGCGAGGAGACAGGGAAATGACGAAGGAACGGGAGCGCAAAAAAAGCAGTTGTCTTATTGTGATGTTGGCTGGGAATGTTTCATGTGCAAAGGAATTAATTTTGCCAGGTGTAAATGTCACTTACCCTCAGTACTCCCAAACAACTAAACTTTTCCTGGCAGAAACTCGCCTTGGTAATTAGCATTTGGGGACACCGTCCTGATGCCTTGCGCAGGGTAATTGTTCCAAGCTGGTTTTTCTGTGGCAACTTGAATCATTTTCTCACATGCTCCCGTGATGACTTCTTTGTGTCAGCGGGCAATCTGGTAACACCTATATTTAGGCCACCAAATGTGTTGCATCATAAAAGAGCTTTTTTATTTTTTAGGGGAAGTGGAGGGGGAAGAGGCGCTTCTRAAACTGGTTTTGTTTGCAGCAGGCAATCAAGTTCAGGGAGGTGCCTTTGGCTTGGGTCTCCGCTTTGACTCCCTAGTTTTTTTTTCTGAGTGAGCTCGCTGGAAAGTGCCCGTTGCTGCCATCCCTTAAGAAAGCTTCCAGGTGTGCCAGGATGGGAGCCAGGTCTCCTCTGTCTGACCACGCAGCTTTCCAAGCCTCAGCCAGAAAGGTCTGGGCTTGCTGAGGGGATTGGGAGACCCAGAACCTCTTCCCAGGACCCGTCACGTAGCTCCGTTGCCTGCTGAAGGGCACCAGGTAATAAGGGCGTCTCAGCTCGCGGATGGGGGTGCCCAGGGGCTCCCTCGGGGCCCTGCCTTTAGTGCTAGCACTGCTTCTCCTTCTGGTTCCTGCCTCTTCCCAAAGCGACCGCAGCCTTTTCCTACCGTCTGATATGTGCTGGAGTTTGGGATCAGGTTCAACAGGCACCGACCAACACAACCTGTCTTATCTGGGCAGCTTTGGGAAGAGTTTTAAGGGTTTTTTTGATGAGTAATGAAGTAGTCGCTGGTGCCAAGAAGTATTCTACATATATTTTACTGATTGTATGGTACAGAAAACTAGTGTTTTAGCTTAATAGTTAAAAGAAAAAAAAGAAAGAAACTTTAAAAACCTATATGCTTGGCACAGGCCTGCAGACTTGGCACATGCAGCAGAGCAGCAATCAGTACCAAAGCCCATCAGCGTGGCCAGCCTGGGAGTAATGGGGGTCCGTGCCTGAAGAAATCAGACAGTTAGGGCTGCCTGTGCATGCTGCATGCATATGCATGTAGTTACCAACCTTTCTATTTTCCTTTCCTCTAAGACACCTTAGGAATTTATGTGGAAAACTCTAAAATAAAAAATTGCTTAAGGCAAACATGCACAGCCTAAGAAATGACAGATTTATAATTTCTGGTGCAACTTTTATTTTTTGACACACTTGTGCCTGCAGATTATGATGAACAAGACTCTTTTGGAGTATATGAATGGCCTTGTTATCTCTCTGCCAGAACATATGACAAGTTTTCTGGTTTTGTGATTGCAGAAGCCCTTAGAGGGAACAGTATTTTGCTGTCCCYATTTTACAGCTGCAAGCAGGAGAGGTTCTGTGACCATGTTCTGCTCTTTCTGCAGGACGTCTGCTTCATACAAGCCATGTTGCAGATTTATAAGGGAAAATACAGTGAAGATCTTGAATCTAGGCTCCTCTACTAGGGAAGTTGTCCTATGCCAACACATTTTTCTGGCCTTTAACATGATTGCTTTGCCTCATGTTGTCCGCACATCTTTTAACCAACTGGATACCTCTGTAAGGAGATATTTGGAGAGCAGGGAACTAAAATGGCCACATCTGAAACAATGCAAGGGTCCTTGCTAAACAGCTTCTTGTTATTATAGGTGAGAAGATTACTGAGTGCAGAAGAAAAGGATAACAATTTTTGAAGTATTTATTATGCAGTGCTGAAGGGAATGGTTCCTTGTGGGGAATTCCAGGGGGCCCAGAGCGAATCAGGCCTCTGTGATCACCTGTGGTTTTGTTTGAAGTGAAAGCATTTCTATTCTGGATAATACTAAGAAATATTCTGCATGTTAAAATAGAGTAATATCCTTTGGACATTTTTATCATGAAAATATAATTACATTTTTTTGTTGTTGTTGACTACAGGGCACAAATGCAAAGCTTCTCAGTTAAATGTCAGACGTCCCATTAGGTTCCATGCAGCAAGCAGCGCCCTGAGCAGCGCTGTATTTGCAAACTGCTCGGGGCTGCCCTCAGTTCAAGGCCTTCCCTAGATTAAAGGCTCGGAGCGAGTTAGGTGAGATGCTGTGACTGGGTACATTTGCTCGTGACAAATGCAAGGTTATTTGATATTTTGGATAAAAGCCCAGGGGCCAAGAGCACAAGGAATCTTTGGCTGATCCTTGGGAGAACCTAGCACACTTAATTTTTTTTTTTTTTTTCCCAAGCAGACTCCTCTGCTGGAGTCTTGGGATTTGTACTAAAAATAGATTGGAAACCTGTGCTGGGCATGAGGTTGCCAACTGCTTGAGCCTATGGCTGGCCATTAAGGGAATGGGAGGAATGCTCTTTGCTCCAGGACCACAGGGAGACTTCCACGGCATGGCTGTGTTTCCCTTTCACCACGGAGCAGTTTGGGGTCATTGTCGTTTTAGCTAAAGGAAAAAACGAGGCTAAAGCTAAAACTTTGCAAATGAGATGAGCTCAGAGAACAGAACGAAGCACTTGAGCCGCTACCAACCTGCTTTGTATTCAGTCTGTGTAAGAGAGACGAAGAATCACTCTTAAATTGGAGGGAAGTTTGAATTCTGCTCTCTGAATATAGCTCCTTTCCTTGAATATTTCCTTCTGTTACATTTTCTGCTCAAAGCCAGCATACTGACAATGAACAACTTAAGTTTTTGTGTATATACATGAAAATAACATGTTATTTTTATGGCACAAGTCCTGTGACTAGGTGTTCATCTTGATCAGCTGTGAACTTGATTTTGGCTAAAATGCCAAATGCAAATAGAGTGCATAAGTTAAATAATGCAGTTAAATAATAAATAAGTTAAATAATAAATAAGTTAAAATGTACAAGTTCTGCTTCTTGCAAATCCTGCCAGTTCAGGAGATGGGTTGCAATTCAGAGTGTGCTGTAGGAGAATATGTGCTAATCTTCCTAAAGGCGGCAGGTAAGATTTCAGAATCAGGTCAAATATTTGTTTTGCCCATGAGGAGAGCTCCCTGGTTCCGTCTGACACTCAGTGAATCCTCTTCAGGCTCGCTGCTCCTTCAGTCGGCTTTTACCTCCTTCACGTTGCGAGTGAGGGACTTTCTGTAGGCTGTTAGTGCTCATTTATTTGCAAGTTGAAAATTTCATTAAATACTTGACCTCTCGTTATGTGTGTGTTGTATTTTTTTTAAGAGTACACAGAGATGGGCACTTGTTCAGCTGAATAAATCAGTTCCAGAATGGATTTGTTAATATCTGGGTATTCAGGACAAGTGGTGAGGGCAGCATATAGACTGTGTCATGCTGTTCTCTTTAGCTGTGATGAGTGTCCTGTGATTCCATCTCATGATATAACTGGGCTGGTTTCCCCCCCTCCTGCTGCCCAGGCTCTAAAACTCACTTTCAGCAAGAATTTCCCACCGCGTGGATACAGGAGGATATTTCATCGAGATGGGAGGAGAGCGTGTAAAGATATCTGTTCTAAGCTGGTAGTGAACACGTTTGCAAAAATTCTTGTTATTTCCAGAGAACCAGAGTAATGAAGGGGATACCTCCTCGCGCCTTGTTTTCTATCGGATGACGTCATTTTTGGCGGGCCTCGCCTATTGCCTGTTTCGGCAGCAGAGGGCGCTGTGCGGCGCTCGGCGTGAGAGGGCCCCAAAGCTCCGCGTTTTCCTTCATCGGCCCTTAAATCCCTGTTATCCGCTGCTGCCACTTCTTTTTGGGTGTTTGTTTTTGGGGGTTTTTTGGTGCCTTTGTGTCCAGTTCTTCCCCTTGTGTCCGTGTGAAGCCTGGAGCGATGATGGCTCAGCCTCACGGCGGTGGCAGGTTTGGAAAAATCAAACCTTGTGCTGCTCTCCTCCGCTCATCTGCAGTTGCCCCGGGGACTGTGGCTCCCCCAGAGGGGAAGAGCAGGGTTGAAGACTGAAGAATTTGCCAGCATGGAGCTCGCTGCAAGATGGGACACTTTTCATGAGTTGTACAGGCAGAATATTTTGTGCAATGCCATAAACAGTTTTCAGCAGAAAAATCATCCAAAATAATGTTCCTGTAGTCTGCATGATATAAAAAGTATGTGGGATGGCTCATTACTAGTTTCATAACCCTACACTGAGAAGCACTTGATATCAGCACCATGTTTTCAGTACATTCAGCCTGCCTGGCTCAAAAATAAATTAAAATAAGGCAAGAACTCATAGTACCTTAATGCAACACACCAGGAGTGAACATATTCTTCAGTGCAAGCCATGAGACACCAAAGTGTTTCTTCTCTAAAGAGCAAGTATGTAGTAACCAGACCTTGCCATGCATATTGCTGTGGTCAGCCTTGGTCATGGATTCCAGGATGGTATTTTGGGTCGCAGTTGACCATGTTTGTCTGTCAATATCCTTAAAATTAAAAAAAAAAAAAAAAAAAAAAAGCTTTGCAAACAGTTCTCGTGCAAATGAATCATAAATGTAAAGCAGTCTGAGGTGCCGACAAACTGCAGTCACTGCTTGGCCATCGGAAGATAAATCATAGTTACAACCCACGCCCGTGGAAGCTTTCTGTTGAATTATTCAGATGGTTTCCAGTCGTCATTTCAGAAGTTATTTGAGAAGTGCCTCAATAAATTTTTTCAAATGTTATCTTGCTTCACTTGTTAAATACTTTACTAAAATGGTAATAGCCAAATAATTATGATTTTTTGCTAAATAATGTGATGTTAATGTTTGCTTCTTCCCACTCTCCATGTTAGGGTTGGTGCTGGACGTCTTTGAAGAGCCTTCCATTTAGCCGCTCTTTTGGAGCAACAGGTAGACCTCCTCATCTGCGGGGCTTTAGGCATCTTGGCAAGTCGGTCCTGTCCACCTGCAAATACATGAGGTGTGGGCAGTGTCAGGCTTGGGCATGAGCTTTAGCAGTTTGCAGCTTTCCTCAGCAACTGCTGTACTTCACAGGAATCTGAGGTGGCCCTTGGTCCTGTTCATGTGCAGCCCACATGGCAGCCCAAAACTGGAAGAGTCTGAAAAAATACTTTTTTTTACTATTAAACTCTTGCTGTGAAGGGTGGGATTAGAGGATGAATAGTGGTTTCAGATCTATAGATGAAGATYTTTTTTTCCTAGTATGGATTGAAGTTGTTTAAAACTTGAAATTTTAGTCTCTGGAATTTGTCACTGAAAATTAAGCACATTTTTTGTGCACTAATGTATGAAATTCAGTGTTCATTCTTCATAGTAGAATGAAATAAGATGCCATTAAAAAATAGTTCTTTTTGCACTTGGTTGCTGCCCAGAGGTCAGTACTGTGCATACTCCCGCTAATTTTTATCGGAATAGGAATTTCTTCTGGTTGAACTTTGTGCTTCCACAGAAACTATTTTTTCCCTGTCTTTCCAACCATTTTTTAAAAAAAGAAACAGAGCAAGCTATTTCAGTTGGAAAATTAAGAGCAGTGTTGAGGGGGATGGGAAAAGGACACGTTGGCTTTGCCTTTCCTTCGCTACGTGCAGCAATGGGCCGTGTTAGCGCCCTTCATGCTGCCTTCATGCTGAGCCTTGAGAAGCGGCTTGGTCTGCGTTCAGTACTCCTGCCAATAAGTAAAACTGTACTAATCACTTTTAATCCTGTAGTTACTGCTGTTTCCGTGCAAGAACGTGGTGATGCTTATGCTAGTGGGAAAATGATGTAAGGCTATTTGTGCTGAGAGCCAAGGCCCTTTGGTAGGTGTCAGTCGCCACTGGCGTGGTAAGGGTGGTCACTGGCCATAACTGGCAACAGCAGCATTGTAACTGCAGAGAGAAGACCCTTTTTGGTGATTTTTTGGCAGAGGTAGCAGGTCACACAGTGACCCTTCCTTCCATATTTCCACCAGGTATGTTTGTCAGCTAACATGTTTGAAGTCTCTTCCCCCCAGTACTGTGTTTGTATGGACACATACGGTGGTCCTGAGCACAGAAAGGCTGCATTAGTTCTGCATGCCTAGCAATGCCAAGGTAGTGAGTACGGTTTTAGAGAGGGGGTGGTGAGATACCAGCTGTATCTGCAAGGATGGTGCATTTAACGGGATCTGCTGGCACGTAATCCTGCTTGYTTCGCTGCCATATGCTGGCACTTTCCCGATGCCATGTACAGGGTTAGCATGGGGCTCATGTCAACAGCTCAGTCAAGAGGGGGCTAAGAAACAGCTTTTCTGGCGAAGGGTTTGCGACCTGGGAACGATGTCACAGCATATGCCTGCGCGCAAAGTGACAGTGTTCCCAATGTGACAAGACGCTGTTCATCTTAGGAGCAGACTAAACAAAAGGAAGAGGAAGAAAGTGGACAGGTATTAAAGCAGTAGAGTTTCTGTTTTTCATGGGTACTGGAAGATAGGCAAAGGTCTGAATAAGCTTTCATGTGAATATTTCTTTGAAAGAAATGTTCTTCTCGAAGAATTTTTGAATTCTTTGAGAATTTGAATGTTTCGAAAGCAAGATCCACGCCTTGTGTGTTTGTCCTTGGGCCCTCCATGACCTAAACCAAAGCCTCTTTCTTTCCAAAAATGTACTGGTAAACTAAAACCTATTTAAAATACCTACTTCTATCAAGCAGCTTGTTTTCTCCTGCTCCTCAGGGGTTGAACGCCTGGGCAGGACGAAGCAGGGGCTGCTGCTGCCATGGGGGCTCCTGACATCCTGGGAAATTCAGCGTTTGTCCCCAGGCTCAGGCCAGCTCAGGTGTGACTGGAAATGCTCCTCTCCCTTAACTCTTTCTGAGCCAGAGTGTAACTCCCTTGACTCTTAACTCCCTGGCATGGGAAAGGGTGACCTGTGATTTTCCTTAGCAACTCTCGTAGGTTTTCGTTAGTGTTGCACAGAGGTAGTGGTACGTGCTGTGTAGCTGCAGCAACCCGAGGACTGTTCATTGTAGCTGCTGCTAACATAAGGAATATTTCTCTTTTGCAAATATGTGGGTAAACAAGTTTAGCCCACATAAGTCATCAGACTGAGAGTGATAACTCACCGGCCATCTGCTTCTCTCTGCAACATTGTTTTCCTCACCTGCTTTTTGAGTCCAAAGCTGTGTCCCGGAGAGGTTCAGCTTGCCATCTTGAGGTACTGCAGTGGGTGCAGACATCCCGGGGAATGGCGCCTCTTTACCTGGGGGACCTTGTTTCTAGGCAGGAAAATAATTCTAGTCAAGAAAAAGGTGACTTAAAAACAAACAAAATAAAACAAAAAAAAAAACCAAATAAAAAAAAGGAAAAACAAGCCAATTGTGAGCTCATGTGTAAATTATAAACACGATTTATTTATTAATTTTCAGAATGACTGTTTTCTTGCTGGACTGTTACTACTTTTTTAATCTAGAGGGAGTAATTACCCTTTTCTCTAAATGCAGACGGAACCCTGCTTGTGCAGCAGTAGGTTCAAATGCCGATGAACATAATCAGGTTTCTCCAGGAGCTCTTGGTACCTGGTGAATTGACTCCATCATCTGGAAGATGTTCCTACTTACAGTAGATGTAACAATTTATATTTCTGTTACTGGAATACTGACTCCAAAGCCACACATCTTGCTTTCTAAAGGACTCAGGTAGTCTGTCACCTTTCTTCCTTGAGAGGGCAAAAATATTCTGAAGTTTTCTGAATTTGTTCTAATTTTTGGCCACTGGGGTTTTTCATAAGTGGTAACCTCTTTTCTTAATGATTATTTTATTAATTAGGGTTTTGTTACTTACCTGATTGCTTCTGGGGTGGTGGAATATCTGGTGGACCAGATATGGTGAAATTTCTGTTCCTAGCCATGTCTCCTCTGTTTGCTTGTTCTGAAAATGCCCAATTTGGGGCTACCTTTTAAGACTGTTAGTGATCAGAAAGAGTGTTGTTTTCTGAAGTGGCACTGATGAACAGGAATCTATTCAGACATCTTCTGAATCAAGATCTTGTGACTTTTGAAGTGGTCTGCTCAACATCTGAATCTGCTAATTTAGGAGTCTGCATCATTGTAGTGCCTGTGTTCCTGTTGAGGTTTCTTCTTTTAAACAGCAAAAAGTAAAATGTTTTGGAAAACTTCTTTAACTGGTTGCATTGTAACAAGAAGTAGTACTGAAAAATAAAATTGGCTGTAGAAGAAATAGGGCAATTCTGAAGATGAAATTGTAGTGCTTACAATGTTACTGGTATGCATGGCTTAGTAAAATTGACACTGTATCAAAAGGACTATTCATCAGAAATAGGAATTTTTCTATGATACTTCTCAAAATCATCAAAATTATTTTACAGTTAATGAGGGATTGATAACTTTAGTTGAGGACAGAGATTAATACTAGTAGTACAGTAATTTTGTTTTATAGATATATATATATGTTTTTTTCCTCTTGGACAAACCAAGCTGGCCCACTGTCGTTCATATCACGAGCCATGTGAGTCAAGGCAAGCATAAACCATGTCTATGAATCACTGCTCTCACTCCTAGGAAAGTCTATGGATCCGTCTGCTCCAACAGTAATTTACCATGCTCCTGGGAACAGCTCTTGGCTGGACACCTGACGGGTGTCGCGGTGGCAGTCGCCAGGTGGTTCGCAGCTGCCGCCGTCCACTGGCCCGCCAACGCTGGCCCTCCCCGGGAATGGGGGAGGCACGAGGTGGGGCGGTGGGGTGGCACAGGCGCTCGGAACACCGCACCAAGGACCGGGAAGAGAGTGGGGGGCACCCGCTGACCAACCYCTGTGTCACTCACAAACCACTCAATGGTGTCCACACACACGCACACACACAAAGGACACACACGCAGAGGCTTTCAGCAAAAGTGTGTTTATTGAGGAGGGGCTGAGCGGAATATATAGGGGAGCCGTGCCACTCCGAYGCTCCTGGTTGGTGGAGGTGTAGCCGCCATGTCAACCCCGATTGGTGGGCAATGATGCTCCCGGTCACAATTGGCGGGCCCAGGATCCGGCCAGCTATTGGCCACCTCCTGTGGCAGGAGATCCTCGGGCCCTAATTGGTYGGAGGCTCCCGGTCTGCCCAGCTACGCTGGTCAGCCCAGGAGCAATCCGGCCCCCACCTCTCTAGGCYCACCAGGAGGTCAGGTGGCCAGCTCACCTATATATTCCTATAGCCCCCCTATAACTATTTACAATATTTACATATATACAAGATAGGCTGCCTGGCTTGATCCTCTCCATGCACAAAGTGAATCGGCAGGACCACCGTCCTTCAACAGACACCCGCTGCAGGCTCTTGTACAGGTTAGAGCTACCTGGAGGCTGTTCTGGGCGAGGAACCCACCGGTGTGCGTGGCCAGCAGTGAAYGTGAGTGCCTTGCTCTGCATCCACCAGGAAGGGTTGGGATTAAATACCAGGAGTTTTTCCAGGGCGGGTGCGATCCTATGACTGACTTCAAAGTGGTTCCCTCCGTCTGTGTGTTGTGTCACTGGTCAAACGTGTGCGATTGTGCCAGGGTCTCTGGAAGAGGATCCATCTCTTTAAGCAGTGGAGTGCCAGTACYGCCAGTGCTGCGAGCTGGCCAGGGCTTGAGTCAGTGTGACTAAATTAATGAGACTAGTTTGACATGTTTTAAAAGATGTCAGTGATCTGTAATCATGGTTTCTATGGTTGTCTAATCATAAAGTTAAAAAAAAAAAAAAACAAAACAGCAGCAGTAATATTTCTGCTTACCCTCCTTTACCTTTTCTCCTCTTCCATCTCACCTCCCCAAAGGCAATGTGCTATTCCTAAGCTTGAAAAAGCCCTTCAGTCTCTGTTTGTAGCTGCAGCGTGTCAATGGATGCGCTTTCTGTCCTGAGCATGTGGAGGTACCCAAATACTACCTCCGTGCACCTGTAAGCAGGAGGGGGCAGCTTGTCCCATGTGCCTGGAGTCACGGTGCTGGCAGTTCCTGCGGGCTGGGCTACACTTAGCTGCAGAACCCCCAGCATTAAACAGCGTAAGTAACTTCAAAGATTCAGTAGCCGAATTCCTCAGGATCACTAGTGATGAGCCACCCCTCCTATGATAGTGCTCCAGCAACCACCTCATCTAAGGACAGGTTATTTTTGCCTGCAGACATCACTGGGGCAGCCACCCCCTTGCTCACTCACACTCCTCCCCAGTTGCAGGGTCTGTTAACCCAGACAGGGAGGTTTCTGGGGATATCTGGTGGAGCATCTAGCCAGAAGTTAAAATGAACAGGACTTGAAATACTGCACGACCTAACAAGAAAAGCAAAGCAAACATGAATTTCCAAATTGAAGGTAAAACTGCTCTTTTTCAGTGTTTCTCCCCCACCTCCTGCTTTGAGTTTAAGATACCTTAATGAGAGAGGAGAGGCAGTGAGTGTTCAGGGTGTGATAGGGACCAGAAATAAATCTCCTACCATTCTGTTTAACTCTGGAAACATGGAAGGCAAGAGGAAAACCCAATGACCTACCAGCAGTGATTCTGAATACTCACTCTGTGGGCAGTGTTTGGGAGCTGCCTGGGGACCTGCCTTGGGAGGATGACATTTGTTTGGTTTTGAAGGTTCCTTCTTGGTGATTATTTCCTTGATCTGTTGAACCACAAACCATCACTTAYCACTTCAGGCTCGAGCCCACGTCAGTGGTTAGACATGGCTTTGTGTTGCCTGCTCCCTACCCTGCAARCAACACGCTCACAGCTTCAGCTGATAGTACCTCTGGGCAAGGCTCATATGCAAAACCGATGGGTTTTCTTACCTGGAGCTTGCTAATCCCATCCTCCTCCCTAATTACCTGTATTAGTCAAGGGAAAAAGGCGCTAGAGAAAAGGCTTGTTAGTTTATGGGATGAGAGGGGATAAACCAGATCCCACAGTCCTACTCCTTTTTGTATGCATTGGAAAGCTCTTGGCAGAAAGATAGCTGTGTTTCCAGTACAGCAGGGAACCACGCTAGCTTCTATTGAAATAAATGGGTAGATGCTGCAGAGCTTATAGAATAAAATATATATATTACTTTTAAGTGGCCAGGGTTTTGATAATTGGAATAGCACCATTTATTTGGCAAATAATTAGTCTTTCCAGATAAGAAGTAGGATACAATATGCATTTGAGAGATTTATGAGTGCTAAAAGGTAAAACGTGTATTTTGGCAGCTGTTTTCAGCACTAGTTTGTGTTTTTAATTTCTTTCTTGAATTTTATTTCAGGAGCTTTAGACAATGCAGAGTTTAGAACATGGTGTCTGAAAGCAAAGCAAGTGAGAAATGAACCTGGAAAGCCTGCTTATCATATCTATTTCTTTTATAAGGAATATTTCCTTTATGACCACCTCCTGCTTTGTATTTAACATTTCAAAGAACTTYGGGAGACTGTCTGCAGGCTGTGTCTTCATGAGGCAAGTAGCCAAGGATTTAAAGTATTGTCATTGCTGGCCTGAAGCTGAAAACTGCAGGCAGTTTTAATCTCAGGGTTTTTTYTTTAAACTCAACCTTTTGTGTTCAGATTAGCAGTGCAGGGGGATAGACTTAAGGGGTGTTAGCAGGAGTTTTTTCATTGGCAGTTTGGTAATAGCATCAGGCTTTGGAAATACTTTTTCTCCTACTCTTTGTTATTTTAGTAATTACTATATGGTGAGTAGAAATCCATAGATTCTTCCCTTCCCTCCCCTTCCCTCCCCTTCCCTCTCCTTCCCTCCCCTCCCCTCCCCTCCCTTCTCCCACAGCAATAACATGGTGATGTGGACAAAGCAGTTGTTTTTATAACTTTTTGGACAACAGAGGACACTTAGGTGCCTTCTCAGAGAGTCTATCATTGTTTCRATCTGCAATGTCTGTATTTTTGCTTGGTTCTATCAACTGGTTTAATACTAAGATCCACGTCTGGAGAGGAAGGAAAAGTAAATGATTTGGCATTAGTTCATGCTTTGAGAAATCTCCTGAAAACTGCTACTTCTGAAGAAATATTACCCTGCTCCGTTCGGGAGAACGAAAGATTACCCAACATTTCCCCCATCAAAGACAAGTCTCTGAGCCTTGTGCTTTTTCCTAGGGTATGAGAAATAGTTGGTGTGAGAYTTTGTTGATTGTTGGGATGTGTAGGGGAAAGAGCACGTTGAGGTTTTGTGTTCAGAATCATGATGACTTCTTACAAGACTTTCTGAGAGGAGCACCATAACTAACGTGATTTACATCAGCTGGATTGCAAAGATATTGAGTTCAGCTCAATAGTGACCCATTTTAATCAAGACTAAAGACCTTCCAGCTCTTCGTTTAGTACATAATTCTTTCAAATAGAATTCTAATGCTAAGAAATAATGTCACTTTCATGTAAATTATCTCTTGTATGATGTTTGGTCCTTTTGAAACGATATATTTTAGATTTGCAGAAATATTAAGTGATTCTCCGTGCCACACACACACATAAATTATTACAATAGGAAAAGCATTTTGAAAGAAAACCTTATCCTCTGTTAATGCCATTCACACACTTGAGAGGAAGTGTGTACTCTTTTGTGGTGGGAGTGAGAAGGGCGCCTTTTGGAATGAGAGAAGAAGGGCTTTTAGATTTCTAATTTGGGGCTCTCTCAAATTTGAGCCTCTTAATTTCATTGTTTCAAGTCTTTTACTGCAGTCAAATTCCTTTGTAATAAGGAATATCTGTATCTTCCTAACRGCGGCATGTTTTGCTTGTTCTAAGCCTTGACTCTGGAAGAAAGGCTGTGAGTTGAAATATTCACACCAGAGACTGCTCTAATATCCAATGTGACACTTAAATGCTGTGTTAGAAGCTCTTCTCTAGGCTGAGACCTCTGGTGCTGCTCCCTGTTGCTTAGCTCCATGCAGGAATTAAAGATTTTGAACTGATCTTCAGCAGATGTGGGAGGTAACRGTGCTCTGCTGGATATAAGTCCTAGTCTTATTTAAAAACAGATTAATTAAAAACTAAGCAAGCAAGAACCACCAGGAATGGAGAAGGATTTGGAGCAAGAGTAGCAATGTTTCCTGTGGCTGGTCCGTTTGCTTTCACAGATTGCAATACTGCATAGGGTGTTGCTTGCTGAAATGAAAATTGTTTTGTCTTTTATTGCAGGAATATTYCTTAGCTGAAGCATTTAAGCTTTTTGCAAGGTAGCAGGAGAAGTTTGGCCCATCATGTTGTGCTTCTTCCTTGTGCTTCTTAATATAAAAATCTGTGTTCTGAGGAAAAGCTTCTGCAGAGAGGCAAGGTTGCAAGTTTTCACAGTTTCCCCATTATTTTGCAGAAAGCTTTGGATCAGGTCTGTGTTGAGTCACCTAATGTCTGGCTTTATCTCTCTTCCTTATTTTTTTTTCCCCCAAATACCGCTATATGCCAGAGCGGCTATTAAGCTAAGACTGCAATAAATATCCAGGAAGCAATTAACTAGCTGTGAGCTGATGGATCAGTGCTTCTTCCCTCTTGGGTATGTATCTTCGAACTGATGTCTGTGACTGTGTATTTTCAGGGTTACACCACTATTTTGAAAGTCTGTTCGAGAAAAGGTAGAGCTTTGGCACATATACGGAAGTAAATTCATGACAAGAGGTTGTTTACAAAGGGCAGAATAGTCTTTATTTTCAAGGCTACCCTACTTTTCTAAGGTTTTATAGATCTCTGCCTCTTAGGTGTGCTGTATGTGTATATATATTATGCATTTATAAAACATACTCACTATAGTGCACAGCTGTATAAGCAAGAATTTTTAGAGAGAGCTTAGTAGTRGGTTGTTGAGCAAATGCTCCTAGGAGTTAGAGCAGCTGCTGGGATTTAGCTCCCTTGGAATGAATGTTGCTTCATTTTCCTAAGACTGTGCATCAAATATCTTCCTTGTCTCCTTTGCCAATGTGGCTGCAGTGTTTTGCTCAGTATTGTGTGTGGCGAGTAATTCTTGTAGACAGGAATGGAGAATCTAGAAACAACATATTGATAAAGAACAGCCACGGAACATGGCTATTGCCAAGCAATGCCTGCTTGTTATTCTCAGGCTGTCTCCTTTAGAGGTACATACCTGGTGTGCAGGATCTGCTCGTTGCCGGTGTTTGTGGCGCTGAGGAGCCCCAATCCAAGCCTGAGGCCTGACCATGCCGGGTGCTGTTGTAGCCGTCAGGTGAGGTGTTGAACAAGCGTAGGGCAGAAACAGGGGCTTTCTGGAGGAGTGGGAAGAGATAGAGTGAGGTACGTATTAATTTGGGGAAACAATCCATAATATTAGGCTTCTACTGCTGGCAGGTTCTTTATCAGATTTTTAGCCCCCTCTCTCTTTTTTAACCAGAAGCGTAGGCTGTATTTCTGTCTTATGGTACAGCTGGCCCCCATATATCAATGTGCTACCTAAATACCAGCGTACTAATGATATGTGACACTAGTGGAAAACACGAGAGAGGGGGTCACATTTTTGGCACATCTTTTACTATTGTATGCTTTGAAAGAGCAGCGAGCGAATGAGCTGAGCTGCTGCTGTACCTCCGCTTCTCCAATTTTAAAACTCTCTTATATATGAGGGGCTTCATAAACACTTGACTGTTTGAAAATCTCCACAGTATTTGTGGCTTCTCTCCTAACATTTGGCTTGTACATTGATGAGTTGCAATCCCTTCTTCCACCCTTTCAAAATAGCACATTTTGGGTCAGTGATAATAGGAGAGAGAAAAAACACGTCTCAAAAGAAGACTGTATCCTGCAGCCTGTTTGTTTTGGTACATGGGTTACATATTCAGGTAGGCTTGGGTGCTCAAATTAAAAACCTTCTGCATCAATTGTTTTTTGTACAGAGGAAGCACAAATGCAACCAGAAGGTCTGGACTGGAAAAATACAGGGGAGTCTTTCTT
Source organism: Eudromia elegans (assembly GCA_003342815.1). Lineage (NCBI taxonomy): Eukaryota > Metazoa > Chordata > Aves > Tinamiformes > Tinamidae > Eudromia > Eudromia elegans. The sequence continues at coordinate 95,345 of PTEX01000191.1, forward strand.
GTAATGGGAGGCAGCTTTTTCTTTAAAATCGTGCAAGTTAAAATAAATACCACGGTGTATAAGCCAGCACACAGGAAAGTGACTCGCTGAGCTACAGCATGTGTGCAGCAGCATTCCTGCATTCCTGTCATCACACATTCCCAAAACATAGCACTGAGAGAAATATGATCTGAAACTGGCTTAAGAGGTGCTGTTTACTACCATTGTATAAAATAACCTGATAGCGTTTTGGAGTTAGACTGAAAACTTGCCTGTGATAAGCTTTGAAATATTTTACTTCCTTATGTTTGGAGGGGTTTTCACTTGTATCTTTGACCTTGGGATTTTTCCTTTCTCTTGTTGGTGGAGTTTCTCCAATGCTGTCTCCAAGAAAGGCTTGTCTGAGCAAACTCAACTCCTTGCAATCCAATATATCCCTCAAACGAAGCTGCCTTATTCTGCAGCAAGGGCCACAAGTGTGGAGAACAAATACTTGGCTTCTATTACATATTTGAGTAATAATGAGTACTAGCAAGAGGTGACAAATGAATGGTGTTAATGGCTGATGCCCAGGAGCTGTGAAAGAAGATATGCTGCATCATGAGTTTTCTGGTTTGTTTTTGCCTGGATATCCAATTGCAATGTTCTCGAAAGGAAAACTAGAACTTCCTAAAGCCAAGGACACTTGTGGCCTGTTGCCAGATCTCCTTGATCAGTAAAGGATTTCACAAAAATATTCTTTTTTTAATTTAATGTTTTTTGAAGTTAGGTTTTACTTTACTTTGTGCTTTTACTTTACCTGATAGTACTGGCATGTCTCTTTATACAGAGACACAAGAAGCCACCCATGAAAATSATGTGGTTTAAGCAGTGGACAGGCTTTCCCCTTAAAGGATTCCTTAATGTTAGAAATGCTGGTAATGTGTTTTCTCAGGCAGATTGTTACACACTGCTTCAGGTCTAGTAAGATCATGTATTATCAAGACTGGTAGTGCTCTACCTGAATGGAATATTTTTCCCTGATTCCTAAAGATGTGTTTTCCATCTCCTCTCACTAACCTTCCCTTCTCCATCCACCTTTTTACTGCTTCTTTTATGACAGACTTTTCTTCCCATGGCTTCTTTTCTCTTCATTCCTGTCCTCACTCTCTCCCACCTTCTCCTGCCTTTCCATCCCAGCGTGGTGCAGCATCCCATCCCTACCTTTACCCTGCCCTAACATCAGCATTTTTCATGCTCATGTGCTGAGCTACTTCCCTTTTCTGCAGCGTGTTTTTTTGGGCAGGAGGGCCAGGTATTTTGGGGATACCTATATCTAGTCTTAGAGAAATTATAACACAGAGTGATTTCAGATTTGGGTGTGTTTGTTTGTGTGTACCTGACTGCTGGTAATTGCAGCCTTCATCTCTCTGACATCCCCATGAGACAAATGCCATTTGTCCCTTTTGTTTTTGAAGTGGGGCTCTGGGAAAGGCCCTTATTGCATACCTGCAGTCTGGGGACTGGTGTGACAGGGCTCTGTGCTCAGTGTTCCCCGTTCTCACAAAGCTGATTCTTAGGATTGTGTGCACTTGTCAAACACCACCTTGGTTGATGGCAATAAAGCAAAGTCATTTTAATTTCCTCCCTGCAAGGGAGCCAGCTGACTATGTGCAACAGGCAAGGTAGTGACAGGGTAAGGGAGAAACCAGCCTTCGAATGCTTAGTTTTAGGAATGGTCATTTTTTTTGGCTTAGGTTTGTGGCTTTTCTTAGCAAAGAAGGGGACCGCTTTCCTCCATGTGCGTCCTATTATTTTGTCATTTTTATTTTACTGTTTGGCTTACCTGCTTATTTCATTAGAAAACCTCATGCAATTGGTCCCCAAGTCAGTCAGGCTGACCCAGGGATACCAACCCGCCTTACTGTTGAAGACTGCCCCTCTCCTCTTTGGAAATTTGTGTGTCAGAGTAAGGAAGGAAAGTAGTTGCCCCTGCCTGAAACTTAAAATACCCCATTACATGGAAACAATTGTCATATATATACCCAGGAATGAGCACAGATACTCAGGCATATATATGTGTGTATGTGTACATATATACTCACATCTACCTAWATATATTTTTATTTATGTCTATAATGTATATGTATAAATATATATTTATATAGACACCTCACCATGTTGTTTAGGACATATAAGTATTTTTTAATTGAAGCAAAGTATTGCCTGTGAAATGGAAGCTGAGGCCCTAGAGATTTAACAGCATATTTGACACTGATTAATTATAATGGTCAGTTACGTCCTTTCTGCTGTTTTTGCATCAGTAAGATGGGGCTAGACTTGCTTAGCAACTATTAAAGGAGTGTTTATTGAAGATCAAATGCGATAGGCATTCCTAGTAATATTTGTTTCTCCCCTTTTTAAAAGGGAACACAGAAGATATTCAGTGGTAATGTTTTGAATTGCTGCTCCAAAAGCTTTCAGAGCTGAAGAGTGGTGCTGATTAAAACCCTGAACTCTTAAGAACGCTTTGCAATGTCTAAGTGTGTCTAAGAACACACCTAGGTGTGTTCTTTCAAGTTTCTCATGTGCCTTTGGAAGGGGCAGTGTTACATAGTTGGTTCCAGAAACCAGCTCCTTTTTTTCTATATTGTTGACAAGAAGTGACCAGAAGCCCATCAGATCCGTTCCCGCTTGAGAGCGGGATTTCCCTGTATTCCTGAAAACTGTCCTATCCAGCTGTCCTATCACAATGCTCTCTCATTCTTACTTTTCAAAATGAGGCAAAACTTCACCAAGATGTTATGTGGTTGTCTGAAGATGCATGTTCCAGACAGGCAAGATATTTGTGAATTAAAGCAGACATTTCCAACCATTTCAGTCAAAGAAAATTACGATCCTTACACCAACTGTTAGAACAGACTGTTTTTTAATTTATTTCAAACTATATTTATAAGATTACCATTCACAAATCAAAAGCCGTTAATAGTTGGTAATTCTTTCCTCAGCTTGCTGCAACATACCCCTATATACCCAGACATGTATTTTATATATATGAAAAAAGAGGAAAATGTATTTTTCAAAGCCCTCAAATTTTACCTTTCATTTCATTTGAAGCAAATTATTTCAGTTTGGCCACCGAAGCAAAAATCAATTACACTCACAGTTTTATCTTTCTCTCTCTCTCTCTTTCTTCTTTTTCCCCAGAAGAAAACAGCCAAAACTTAAGCTTGGTCTCTAATTATATATTTGATTCATCCCAGTAACAACCCTTGACTTGAAACAATGCACGAGCAGGAGGAAACTTGCTCCAAATTCCTCTCTTCAAAGAGCAGAACTCTTTCATATACCATGTCAAAAACTCTTTCAGTTTGAACCAAAAAGGGTAACTGTGAGAAGAGTGAGCACAGAGGGCTTTAGCAGGCCACAGTAATGTGTGTCAGTATTGAGAGGAGGCCTCCAATACTGTTTTTAAATGGATCTCCTCACATTTGGAAAGTTCACAGTTCCCTGATGGGTTTATTACTTCTTTCACTTCCCCCTTTTTAATAGGAAAATAACTTTTAACAGTACTAGCAGCAATATCTTTGAGGAAGATGGCAACAAGTTGAAAACGCATCCTATGTTACATGTCCCCAGGGCTATAAGAAGTGATGGCTACTCTTGGTATATCGAATGTACCAAAGGTACCCTGTACGGTAAGGGTACGTGTTGTATTGCTCTCCTGGTGATCCCTGCAAGTGCACGGATCCAGTCTATCAGAACTTCCCGCACCGTTACGTGCACTGTGCCCACTCTGTTTGCGCCGTGGGACAGGACAAGGCTGGGGCTCATCTGCTTGCTTTGCCGGTCGCAGCTGGGCGTGCAGTCCCRTCCTGCGGGAGCTGCCCCGGCCTCCTCATCCGTCGCTCGCTAGAAAGCGTAGTTGGACCTGCAGTAGGTTGCAGACAAGGAGCTTTAGCAGGGTGCAACTACGTGGCAAGCCTGGGTGAGGAGCACTGCGGTCCTGTCTGCCCTCCCCTCCCCACTCTGCCTTTCTACTTGACCTCATTTTTCCCCCTCATTGCTTATTCTCATTTGTCTCTTGTCTCAGATTATGCCTCTTTTTCTCTCTTTTTTTTTTTTTTTTTTTTAGTGGGCTGATATCTAAGACGGTGTCTAGACTGCGAGAGAGGTTGAGCTCAGTTCAGACGTAGGTTAATGCGGCGCGGCCAGGTCAGGCCTGTACTCGACCACCTCTCCTGCAGCTGGAGATGCACTGGCATCCCCGGCGGGGCTCTTGGGTGGCAGGGCCACAGTTTGCGCTGCTGGCCAGACCTCCACCCGCCGTTGCCCCTGATAGCGCAGGTAAGGTTTGGGGTTACTAGCAGCCTAGTTCTCCTTACAGGTTTCTGCTCTGAGGATGCAGGCRTGCTCTCTTGTCCGCCTTGAGCCTGTTGAAGAGTACATCGCTCCATGGGCGAGATCGCATCAAGAAAAACATCCTAGATTTTTTTATCAGCCGAGTGCTCCAGGCCAGGTTGCTCGCACTCGTTTCCCCTCTTTTTTTTCTCCGTGCACCCAAGGAGAGGTAGCGGTGGGAACGTGCAGCCCCCCATTTTCCTTCTGCAGGGTGGGATGCAAAGGGGGGCTGCGGGGCTGGGAGGGTCCCCCTTGCCCCTGCCTCATGCTCTTGGCGGGTCCCCATCATGGGGGCTGCCCGTGGGGACCAAGGTGCCCCTTGGGCACCGAGCGCGCCGTGGYGGCCCCCACAGGGCGCCATCCGCCCCCGGCCCCTGCCCAAATGGCCGCTCCGCCCGCGTTCACAAAGCGGGACCTCGCGCGCGGCCGGGGATGCTCGTTCGTTATGGAGACCGAGGTGGGCAACGGGGCCGCGCTGCAGTCACGCCGTGGCCCCTGCCCGGCCGCACCGGTGCCGGGGGCAGCGCCTGGCGCTGGTGGCGCTCAGGGGCCGCTCCTCGGTGTCACCGGGGCGGCCGCCGCGGCGGGGGCGGGGACCGGACCGCGAGGAGCCGCCTGCGCCCCCCCTCCTTCCTCCTCCCCCTCCTCTTCCTCCTCCTCCTACTGCTGCCGCAGCCGCAGCCGCGGTGCCGCCGCCGCCTCTCGCAGCGCGCCGGGGTCGCCACCGGGGGCCGTGGTTTCTCTTCCTTTTTTATATATATGTTTTTTATTTTAATGCCCCCCCTTCTTTTTCATCCCCTCCCCTAATCCGGGCCTTTCGTGGCTGGGCAAGCGCTGCCCGCCTCCCTGGGGCTTTCGTTGGKCTCCGCGGAGCCTTCCCCGCGGCCAGCCCTCCCCCCGCGGAGCCCGCGCGGCCGCGCCATGCGCCTCGCCTCGGATCCGGGAGCTATAAGCCGGGCCGGTTGCAAATGAAGTGTAATGCATTGTGGGACGCGTGCAAAATTGGATCATTCGAGGGGAAGGAGGAAAAAAAGGAAAAAAAGGGAGTCGGGGAGGCAGCGGCGCGCCGCGGCGGCGGCGGCAGGATGCGGGCGGGCTGCGGGCCGGCGCTACCTGCGCTAGGCTGATGCCAGGCCGCGCCAGCCCCGCCGTGTCGCCGCGGGGCCGCGGGGCCCCGGTGTCCTCAGCATGAAGAAGACGCGGAGCACGACCCTGCGGCGGGCCTGGCCGAGCTCCGACTTCTCCGACCGGGCCTCGGACCGCGTGCGCTCCCGCAGCGAGAAGGACTACCGGCTGCACAAGCACTTCCCGCCCGCGCTGCTGTCCCAGGCGTCGCGCGGCTACGTGACATCAGGTCGGTAACGCGTGTGGGGGCCCCCGGGGCGCGCTGCGGCGGCGGGGAGGCCGCTGCGGGAGGGATGCGCGCGTGGGGCTCGCGCAGGGCCCCGGCGCGGAGGGGAGCCGCGAGGCGCGAGGTGTGGTGAATAACGCACCGAAAACGCACGGCGCGCATCCACCATTTTGTACCTCGGCGAGGTTCGCGGCGGGGCCCTGGCAACATGGTGTTGGAAAGCGGTCAGCCTTAGGGTGAAAGGAGCGCGTGGAGGCAACGGCCGTCTGCCGCGGCGTGGAGGGGCGGATGGAAATGACTGCAGAGCGCGGGGCCCTTCGCTCCTTTTGTGCAGGAGAGCGTGTGCTGGGTGTTCACTGCTGCCCCACGCCTTCGCCCGCTGCTCTGGCTGGCTCCCGGGAATTCCCGTTCTGGAAGGGGAAGGGGTCAGCGGTGATGGCAAACGCTCTCGCCGCCTCCCTGGCTCTTGGGGCTCCGGGCGCGTTTCTGCAGCGGCGCGGTGGAAAACGGCCGCAGACGTGTTTGCGTTCGTCACSGGAGGTGCGGAGCAGAGCCGTGCGCGTGAGGGAGCGCACACGTGCGTGTGTGTTACTGTTACTGCCCTCGCGGCTCCGATGGGGCTGCGGGGGGATAATGGACGCTGCAGCAGCGTGCTTGTGCGCCGGGGAGAGACGCAGCGCAAACAAAACAAAAAGCAGCGCAGGGGAGAGGCTTGGCCTCAGACGGGTATTGGTGCAAGCCTCAGCAGCGTTAATGACAGCTTCTTCATCCTGAAATTCGTCTTAGCGGCTTGGAAATTCGGGCATTTCATAGGCACGGGGAGGAATACTTGGGCAGATGCAGGCGGCGTGGGGCTGGGACCCCAAACCCAGGAAACCTTTGTTGTTCTGCAGCCTGGCGTTGCGAGGCTCGGGCATGCTGTAATGCAACGCTGTGATGACAAGCAGCAATTTTGACATAAAGGCACGTTTCCCCTCTGAGACTTAATTTGGGTGGAGCATGCAGATTCCTTTAAAGGAGAGAAAGAGGGAGAAAASGGGRGTATTTATTATACACAACTGAAACTGTTTCCAGGCCCCCCCTATCTCTGCTACAAAGGTTGAGCTTGYGCTTGTCACTCATCTGCTCGCTTTGCCATCTCTGTACCTATAAGCACCTTTCTGTAGATGCAGGACTGGTTTCTTAGGTTTTAAAAATGCCTCGTGGCCGTTCTTCCGTTAACCTCTACGCACGAGGGAAATAACAGGCATCTTAGTGAAAAATCGGCCTGCGTCAGAATATTGTGCTATGCTGGCAATACGCTGGGAAGCCGCGCGTTGAGAGGAAATGACAGGTATAATTTATACGAGAGCAGCTGCAGAAAACTCGAATGGTTGCTGGGTTTTTTGCTTTGTTGTGCCATGTTGGTGCTGCAGCGCCTGGAAGCAACAAGAAGGCCAAATGCGATCGTCGTGCAACAACTCCCGTTGTTCTGCACCAATGTCCCAACGCTCCTCCTGTCGGAAATGCTGTGTCAATTCTGTGGAAGTCGCTACTTTCAGGCCTTTCTCTCAGTGTGGAAACCTGCGTTGGAAAGAGAGGTAGCGCACAGGAGCGTTTTGTGCCAAGCGTGGTGTGGTTTTTGCTTGTTTTTAATTCTTCTGGGAAACAATCTGGCTCCATAAAGCTTTTATCTTGGCAAGGTTGGTACAATCCAAGGAGGTGCTGAAACATGAACCATCTTCGGAGTCAACTGTGACACTCTACCTTTTACTGTGGATACCTGTGTGCGTTGAGGCCCATAGGTCTGAAATCAGGCATGGATATCTTGAAGGAATCGCCTTTCCCCTTAGAACATTGTGCTTATGAATATATAGGCATTGATATAAATGGGATCAATGGAAGAGGAAAAAAAATCTCATATTTACGTTGAGAAGCTGCTGAAGATGGTAGAGGGATAATACATAAAAAATTAAAATTGGGGAGGTTTTTTAAAATACTCCATAGACTTTGAGCTGGGAATGCAGTTTTTCCTCTTGTGATGGATAGTTTCCACGTCCATTTATTTTTAAAGGATCYTTGTCCACTGCCTTTCTAAATATTAGAGTTGGGAGGAATGGCTGCTGTGGCTGAACACTTCTTACTGTTTGAAGAAAGCTCTCTTCCTCGCAGGAAGTCCATGCAAAATCTTCTGGCATAAAAGTTGTGCAGATCAGGAGTACAAATACAGTCTTTGTCACCCAGAGCGTAGTATGGGAGAAAGTGCCTTGAAACGCAGGGCCTTTTCAGAGTGCTGTATTCTGTTTATCCAACCATTTAACCTCATCTCCATTAGTATTGTTGTGGTTTGCTTTTTAATTAAATGCTGCATTGTGTGGGTTGGGGGTGGAGGGTGGGAAAGCAACCTTGTCTTTTTGCCTCAGTTACTTTGGTTTAGGGAAATGCAATAAAACAAACAGTCCTGGGGTCTTTACTAGGGTACTAAAAAGCTTGAAACATTAATGTTGGAGCATGTCAGAATGGGCTATGGAAAAAAAATKATATACACTCCATTCAGCAGGACAGAAATCCTTAGTGATGGTGTTGAGTTGATTAAAAATTCACCACTCTAACCTGAGACTTGCGCTTCCATCATCAATAAGGTTTTGCTTAAAGACTGTTTTTTCCCCAAATAAAAAACCCATGGCATTGACTTCAACAATTTTTTTTAGTAAATCTGAGCAGTGACCAGCTTTATATCACGGTGATTGGGAGGAGTATTGATGCCTGCCAGTCACGTTTTCAGTAGGTTGCCAACAGACTACCCATAATTACAGAAAATTACTGCAGATGCAATTTGTGTGAAACTTGGAGGTTGCTTGGCAGATCAAGGGGGATGGAAGTAAGGGGGAAAAACAAAGGGCTGGAAACTTAGAAAATCGCGCGTTTTCCTGATGAATAATCTCTCGATACTCTGTGCTGTTAAATCTGCCGTAATCCAGGGTTTCTTCGGGCCTCCTAGCAACACGCAGTTCAGAGGCCACACGAGGAGTTCATTGTTCATGCTGAATATTAATTTCCCAGCGGAGGACCGACTGGGAGAGAAAACACCGAAAAAGAAAGCTGCAACAATGTAGAGCTTCGACCTTGCCCGAAAGGAGATGCYGGAAAGTTTGAATCCGATAAATTTTATACCTGTTACTGGAAGTGAGAGGAAATGCACTCAAATTTTTGATAGGTTGTTACTTAATTGAAGGGAAAATAAAGAGATAATATAAAAACGCCTGAAATTTACTCAGTAAAACTAAGTGAAACTCAGAAACGGGAGCTCTGAAAAGTCACATAAAGTAATATGTACAGGTTTTCTGTATTTGTGAGCAGCTTTTTGTTTTGTTATAATGAAGTGAATCATGGATTTCCTTTTAGTGGAGAGGGGATCTGCCCGTTGTGGTTGATGCAACTGTTAAATGCTATCAGAACTGAGTAATGCTCTGAAAAAAAATTCTTTCTGCAGCCGTTCTTGAGCTATTTTAATTGAGGTACTTGGTGTTCGAAGTAATGTGTCAGTTTGAGATGGGGGTGGTGTAGAGTAGCAGTCTAGCGTACACAGCATGAAGGAATGTCTGAAGAGCTCTCTGCAGTGGTGAAAACCGTAATTCCTGAGCGTGCTTATTTGAAGGTTACCCTCCGAAAAGTTTGCAGCCATCTCGCCGCTGCTTGCAGTGAAATTTCATTGCTAATGTTGTGGCGCTCCAAAGTTTTAGCAGTGAAATCCCGCCTCTGTGTCACCCTGCTGTTGCTGGAGATCGATTACCAAGTTGAGACACGTGTGAGACAGCGAGACATGTACGATGCTGGACAGCCATCCAGCTGCTCTTTATCCGTGTGGGGGTTGAATTGTAAGAGGGGCAAAAATGTGCTCTCTGTGCTTGAGGGATCTGTGGTGGAAGGTCTAGGGCTTCATCTTCAGCCTCCTTGCACAGAAAGTATTCGGAATCATTTGAGTAAATTTGAGTGTCGAGAATCCTTTTTCTTAATGTGAACCTCCAATACTAATGCAAAAACAATGCCTACTTGAAGATAGCCATAGGTGATCAAAAGAAGACATGCTTTTAACATAATTGAGAAATGACAAATACACAAAACCTGGAAGCTCATTCATTTCCCCTGTCTCCTAGCTCAGTTATCTGAAGCCCTGTATTCTGAAAGCAGCTGTACTGTCATTAATATTTGTCATTAATATGCATTGCATCGCCTCCTCTGTCTCCCGGCGTGGCTCCGAGAAGCACGGTCCAGCCCGCCCATGTAGCTGCCACGCGAGCTCGCCGTGCGCCCAGCACGGAGCCRGCACGCTGGCTGGCTCCCCTGCCTCCACAGAGACCTGAGAGAGGCGGGCAGCAGAGCTGGCTTTGCTGCGGAGCTCTTCCTCTGCCTCCCTGCCTTTGGCCTCTGCTGCGTCCAAGTGGGGTGGTGGTTCCTCCACCCYGGTGCTTGAGGAGTTGCTCTTTCCTGGTGGTGCGCGCTTATACTCGGGGCCATTTCCTTTTGGAAAACTACTTTCTAGGCTTTCTTCCTTCCAGGCTGCTTTCACCTCTAGGGTGTCCGCTCACCTTGAAAGAGAAATAGGAGCTTCCACTGGATCCTGATCTGAGTGGATTGCCCAGTATTGCCTCTGCCTTCAGACCATGAACTTCTTTCTGACTCTCAGTCAGAAGTTAGATTAAAAAGTTAGATTCCCTTCTTTGCCTGAATTTATGGACTGATAATTTTTGTACTGTTCCTACCTCGTTTCTGTTTCCTTTTCCTCTGTCCTCTTCCTTAAGAGAATATGYGGCACAGTGCCCTGCAATCCCCTTGTTTTTGCTAACACGGTTGCAAAAAGCTTTAAGACTGCACCACAGCACTGTGCCAGTAGCTGTTACTGCCAGGTCCTTTCCCACAAGATGCCAAGAAGTTTCATGCGTGACTTTGGCCCACATGTAGACCAGGCTCTGGACAGAGTGCTGTGTCCGAGCTGTGCATCCCCCCAGCTTTCCAAACTTTTTGAACAGTTATTGGTTGTTCTTCCTGGCTGCTACAGTCTATGACCAAGGGGATCCAGAGTAGCTTTTGTTCATGGCCATAGGAATAAAAACTGCGGAAGAAAAAGCATGAGAAAGAGGCCTGCAATGCATGTGTATGTTTCCTAAACCTGCTAGGGACTTTGGTGCATTTCAAAGCACTCAGCCCTTGGAGGGCCAAGTTTCAAGGTGTTTTTCATGGCCGATCGCTGTCGCTGCAGCTAGTAGTCTGCCTGTGTTCAAAGTCCTTGCGTTCATGGAGCTGAGTCGCTTGGACCTGCGGCTGGATTGCTCTGACCAGCACCGTGACACCAGAGGGCTTTGTCTGCTGGTGTTTGCTCGGAGGTGTCTGGCATTAGGTCTGTTCCTGAATGTGGTTCTGAGTCTGTTTACATTGCTATGTGCTTCTTTCTCCCACAGTCCTGTGATTAAATTAACATATGCATAGAGTAGACATCATGATAACCTATGGACGGCACAGGAAGCTCCTCCTTCAAGAACAGACAACGGTTCAGAACACACAGGTATCGATTCATTCCAGATATCTCCGAGGCTTTCACAGGCAGAAGCTGTGCTCTACCATTTTGGCAAGATTTGATAAACCTGAAGGATATTGAATACTTTGCCATTTTGGAATTGGATAGCAGCCGCATCTCTGGAAAACCTGTTTTTTGCTGGAGGAGGCTGAAATGTGAGGATTTTACAGCTCACCTTGGCTCAGTCCAGTGACCTATTCAGTTGTGAGCAACAATAAGCATTCAGTTGTAGTCAGGAGAATTAATTAGAGATGCTAAACTACTGCCTTTGTAAAGGTCTTTACGCATTTTTAAGTAGAATCTGGTATGAGGAATAAAGGGAGGTTTTGCTTGGCGCCTTGTAGGAGTCCTCCAGAACTGTGGGTTTCTGTCAGTGTTCAGGGGAGGTTCTGCAGAGTGGCTCAGTCCTGCAAGCTGTAGCAGACTGCAGAATACCCCTGTGAAGAGTAGAAAAATCAAGCCAGCATCCTGTCACCTAAGCTCTTAGCTACAATAGCTAGCCCATGGTGAAAGAAAGTCACACTGGATTTTTGTTTTATATATGTATATATTTAAATACAGGTTATTCCTGCCCCCTTGTTTGGTGGAGTATATGATATTAGTTAGATTATTTAAAATAATACAGAACAATCAAAGCTGGAGAGTGTAAGTTTTTAGTGGAGGAGATGTGAATCTGCATCTGGCAGTAGGGGTTACCCTTTGTAAAAAGTGTCTAAGGAATACTTCATGCAAATCTGCTTAACCATTGCTTTTAATTTTCTGAGACTGAGCTTAACCAGGATACTTGCAGTAATTAGTCTTTTCTTTATATATATTTGGATAGATGAAATACGAAGACTGTGTGCAGTTCTGGGCTCCCCAGTGCAGGAGGGATGTGGAGCTGCTAGAGAGAGTCCAGCGCAGGGCCACAAAGATGATTAGGGGCCTGGAACATCTGCCCTATGAGGAAAGGCTGAGAGAGCTGGGCCTGTGCAGCGTGGAGAAGAGAAGACTGAGAGGGGATCTGATCAATGTATATAAATATCTCAAGAAAGGGAGTGAGGAGGAGGGGGCTGGCCTCTTCTCAGTGGTGGCCAGTGATAGAACTAGGGGAAATGGCCAAAAATTGAGGCACCAAAAGTTCCACAGGAACTTGAGGAAGAATTTCTTAACGGTGAGGGTGACAGAGCACTGGAACAGGCTGCCCAGAGAGGTGGTGGAGTCTCCTTCTCTGGAGATCTTCAAAACCCGCCTGGACTTCACCCTGTGCCACATGCTCTAGGGGACCCTGCGTGTGCAGGGGGGTTGGACTAGATGACCTCTACAGGTCCCTTCCAACCCTAGCCATTCTATGATTCTATGATTCTATGAAGCAGAAGCATCTAAAGTTTCTCTAGAAGTTTCTGAAGTTGTCCTTGCAGTAGTTCTTCGTACTAAGGCCCAAAGCACCTAGGATATTCCCAGGGGAGGTGCCTGAGTCTTGAGATGAGTTGCCTGCTTCATTTAACACGTTTTTGTGTACAACTGCCCCAGTGTCATCCAGGAGAGCAGTGCAAACCAGCACATCCAGGGGCTGGGATTATCCTCCCCACCTGGCTTTACAAGCAGCATCTTCAGGCAAGCTGCATTTTGGAATGGGTGCAGCAGCCTAACCAACGCTCTGCAGCGCTCCTAAGCAGTCTGCCAAAGGTAACTGAAAGAAGAAAACTTATTTTCAGCAGGTTACATCAGTAGAGAGAGGATAGCAAGCTCACCTTGGTGCTTCCCCAAAGAGAGATCAAAACCACTGGCTTTGAAGCTTGGGAGATGAAGTGTTTCCAGTTATGCCAGTGGTYGGCTTTGTTTCCCTGGGCAGTTTAGCTGTGCCCGTAATCTTAAGTAAACAGGCAAAGTAGGTGCGTTTGGTGTGAAAAGTCGTCATTCTGCAAATAAAATTCTGCATTCAGATCAGCTTACGGACAACCTGACATTCATAGGAATTTTCCATCTCACCTTCATGCAGGCTCAGTAAGAGTCCTTGTTCGTAATACCAGCAGTAAATGATGTGGAATGATTGCTAWTAAGTACCGTTATCACTTTTACCATGTCAACCAACCCCTCACAAACCCCAAATAGCTCTTGTTTTTCATCAAATTGTAGAAGATGTGATTCCTATAATTTTAAAAGTATAGGAGGGGCTCCTGTTCCTTCAGCAGGAAACATTATCTGTAGGAAATAGCTACAAATGCRTGATTTAGTAGAAATTTCAAGTTGCGGTGTTGAACAAATATATCTTAATGATTTTATCGGACGTGAGGGTAGAAAATGAGAGCAAGATGTGGAGATGGCAGATGAACAATTTATTTTAGGAATTACTTTTTATTTGTAGTCTTCTATGTGGACCTGAGATTCTTAAGGGTGATGATGGCCTATGTGGGGATTGTATTGGACAGAAAATGCTTGGAAAACGAAGGGGAGAAAGATCCCTGCCTGAGAGGAGAGCAGATTCCCTATAGTTATCTTCCTCTTAGGTTGAATGGAGGCTGCATTTTGCCCGGGACATTGGTGCTGTAGCTCATCATGGGCTAGGATCCAGTCCTGAAGGTGACAGGAGGGTTTTTGAAACGCGTTGCACACCCATTCCTGGCGTGCTGTGAGCTAAAGACAGACCTGCTACGAGCACCGCTCTGGGAAAGCTTCCAGTGATCTCCAAACACCTCCTTTTGCTACCAGTTTCTCTCCCAGCTGTATCATTTAAAGGCAAACATTGAATAGTTCTTTGTAGAGAGTCTGACCCCTGCATTTTTTGAGGCAAGAAGAGTATAATAGCCGATTCAGAAATACTTTTTTAATGTGGCCTAGAAAAGGCAAAGTTCAGTAAGAAACAGCTGAGTTTATCATAACACAGGAAGCTGTGTTGGGAGAACCTACATTATATAAACTAGTTTTCACACCAGTTTGTGTTTTTTGAATTTCCTCCATAATTTCCGATGAATTTCCTGTTGATGACCTGCGACCTGGTTTCAGAAGATGAACTTCTGACCATGCCTGATAATGTTTCAAACGCCGTCCGTGGGTTGTTGATTTTACAACTGAACAAAGACAAGATACTGAATTTCACTGCAGTACTTAACTTCGCCTGTTAACTTTCCATAGTATTTTAGTGCAAAGTATCAATCTTTGTTTTCATAGCACATTCTAAAGTCTTCTCCCGTGGGAGTTTACATTCTTGGATAATACAGTGAATACGCCTTTACTGCTCATAAGCCATTATCTAAATATTTGTTTTAAACATGATGAAACGGAAATATTTTTACAAGGTTTTCTTAAGATTCGTGTATAAATGCTGCATGGCTGTCTGGGTGGGTAGAGGGAACAAAAGCTTGAGAGGAAAAGGTTTACAGGCTCTGTTGTTGGGTTTGGAAGAGCTGCGACCCCCAGGTTTGCACCGCAAACCCAAACTTCTCCYTTGGAAGCGGAGTGTGGGTAACACTGCTTTGGGGAGGCTCCTCTGGGCCCAAAGGCTTCTCTGGCCCCTTGGGGTACCTTCGAGGTTGTTTTGCTCACGCAACGGATGGTCTGAGGTGGCAGCAGTGTGRCTAACTCTAGGCCCACCACCTGGCTTTGCTGGCCCATGGGCAAACAGCCTGACGGAGCAAAGATCCGCTACTTGCTGTTAATGTAGTTGTTAGATTTTTTGGCAGAAATTTGCACAAACAAATCAGTACTGGTAGTAGCAAAAGTTGGAAAGGTATCTGTGTGAATGTCCAGAGTTTGGCAAAGGTGTGAAAGCTGACTCGAGAGGAGTTACGGGTGTGTAATATAATTCCAGGTCTTGCCTCTAATATCTGCTGTCGCAGTGAGTGGATGCAGTCAGTCTCTCTAAGTAAAAACTAACGTGTGGAAATGCTGCATTGGTTTGTGGCAGAAACGATGGGAAGTCTGAGCGGACATCGCAGTTGTAGGGTACTGCGCGGAACAAGCACAGGGCTGAGGGGCAGGGAGTGGGATACCTGGAATTCCCATCCCTGAGCAGCAGGAGGGCAGCGCTGCCAGGCTTGGTGGAATCACCCATGTTTCTGCATGGGGCTTAGGGACATTCCATGGCCATTGGGTTTCAGGAGGGAAACCATGTAATCCTATTTGTATGCGATGTCCGTATAAGAACTTATCTTGGAGTCTTTTTCACAACAAAGACAAGTGAAAAAATCTACATTTTTCTAACAAACTCTAATGCTGTTTCAATTGCTAGATAATTTTTTTATACTTGCTGTGGAAAGAGATGAAGAGATGTAACCAGGGCTAAATTAAATGTGTTCTTGATGCTTTTTTGTTCCTAAAATTATGGAGTATTTCTCTTTGAGTCAGTCTTCGGTTCAGTCTATGGAATTACTTTTAAGTGCTGAAATATGCTTTGGTAACCACAAGTATAAAATCAAGGCATCTTTTTGAAACCTCACTTTATAAGAAAATATTCTTAAATGGCTTTCTTCAAAAAGAGTGAAATAGCTATATAGGGTAATGTTTATTTTAAAACTGTGCAATAATTTTTCATCAGATACAGTATCTGCCATATTGCCCCTACCCAGGACTGTAAAGCATAGTTTCTGTAACTTTATTTATTACCTATTGTGGGTTGAAAAACTTGTTTCTGTACTTTTGTATCAGTCATTACACATGAAAATGAGCACTGAGTTTCTTGGGGTCCAGTTCTGTCCTTTAATAGCTGAAGTGCACAAGTTTTCTTCGGCCTTTTCAGGTAGGAAACCGTAACACATCAGTAGAGAAGCTCTTCCCTCAGCTGTCTGACAGTCTGTCTTGGACACATCTGTTACCCTTTAGGGAATGATGAAGGTTAAGGAGGGAACAGCCTTGGCCGCTGAGCCGGGTTCCCACTTAATTGAAGTCTGCCTTTGAAGAATGGTCTCACATGGCACAACTAGAGGGTTATCAGAAGTCAGGGCAGGTGTGATAGAGGTGAACAAAAAAGCATGGGCAGAATTACCGTCCCAGCTGGCATAGATTTGTGTAACTGTGTGCTTGTATTCTGGCTATAAGAAATACACTTCCTGGGCTCATCTTTAGATTTCAGCTTAAGTCATTTAGCTGGATCTAAATCAAGACCATAGCTCCTTCAATGGAGMATCTCTAAGTACTTTTCAAAGGCTGATAAACTTCTCTG
This sequence comes from Eudromia elegans, assembly GCA_003342815.1. Classification (NCBI taxonomy): domain Eukaryota; kingdom Metazoa; phylum Chordata; class Aves; order Tinamiformes; family Tinamidae; genus Eudromia; species Eudromia elegans. The sequence goes on from PTEX01000191.1 coordinate 111,749, forward strand.
CCTAGAGATAATAATCTCCTCAGTTTCCATCCTGCTGCCAGTTGTTTCACATGGAGTAATGTGAGTGACGATGCAATACTCTCAGCTGTTAATGATCATCATTTTTTGTTTTAAMAGATTTCATTTTGATACATCTTCAAGAAAGACACTGAAGTGAAATGTTTTGCTTTTAGAGTTAAATAGTGCATTTAGAGTTAAATAATGGAAGTTTAAAAGTTGAGGGGGAAGAAAAGCCTTACTGCGTTGAATCGTCGTAATTTTCTCACTAGTTGACGGGGCAGTTGGGTAGGTTGGTGTATTCGAAGCAGTGCTGAAGCACACAGTTTTACTTGTGGCTTGGTGTCAATCCAAGATCTGTAAATATTAAGTGTGAGACTGGTAGTGCACCTGCCCTTGAGAGCTGTCATTTATCACTGGTGACAGGTTTGGTTCAAACTCAACTCTTTCAGGCCACAACATTTTACCCGAGTATTGTATTTTGAAGTGAATGCGTGTGTGTATGATGGCTTTGGATAACATTAAGAGGGTTATTTTGTTGTGGAGAAAAAGAAGAAAAGGAAAAATCCCCTATGCGATGCACACATTTCCATGGGATGACAGGTCTTGAAGCAAGGTGCAAGACTTGGGAAGAGCCTTGACAGGAAAAGGAGGCAGGCTAGCTAGAGGGGCTGAGACAGGACGAGCAGTGCAGAAAAACAGGATGTCGCCATAGGGAAAAACATGATTCAAGGGTTAGAATTGTGTGTATGATATTTACCGAAGAAATGTGCCTTTCTTATTGTAAATAAGACCCTAATAGTGCCTGTGCTGGTTAAGATGAAGGTCCAGCTTGCCCGGTGCCTTGTGTCTGACTGGGACCGTGAGCCAGCCAGTGCCTGGGGAAGTGGAGGAAGGTAGAAAGTGCATGCGGTAGCTCCCTGAGTGCATGCCCGCTTCCAGCTGCTTTCAGGCACGCTGGCTGTTCAGGAATCCTCAAGGACTTCCTCTTCCAAATACGTTCTGTTAGATGATGCAGGTATTATGAGCGTAACAAATGCTGTCTGTATTTTTAGTGACTGAAGGGCCTTTGAGTGACTRCTGGGTCAAGAAGCAACATTAGTCCTCTCTCTCTAGGTATTACACCTACAAATTCCAAATTTCTGTAACTGGAATATTAATGGCATTCAAATCATCATGCATTCTCTATTTAGATAAAGTAAGCTGTGAGGTCCTGAAAGGAGCATTTATTTTGTGTGGTCTTTTTCTACCTATTCATTCTTCTAGTTTAGTTCTTTTCTCTTAGCTTCTCCCCTTCCTTCCCCTCTGAATCTAGGGCATCACGAGCCATCTCACCCTGGTGGTGACACCTGCCTGATGAGAGACTTGTATTCAGCAGAAGCTTCCTGTATTGTGCACCCCGGACTTTCCCGAATGTCCACGTTGCTTGCAGAACTTGGTGCCAAGGCATTGCCAGTCCACTTGTTAGTAAGGCAAAGGTGCAGTTTCAAGACAGAGTTGTCCAGCAAAAGTACAGCAGAAAGGACCCTGATGTTTCATGGCTTCAGAGTACCTCCCTTCTTCATTTTGAAGGTGTTGGCTGCCTCACAAGACTAATCTTGGGAGAGAAATAACTGTTCAGCTAATAGCCAGAGGCCATTGCTTTCCAGTGTGGTGTCCTGAGGCAGATATGTGGTATGTGTCTCAGCGAGTTGATTTTCACGGAAGCTGCTTGGTCGGCATCTGTGGAGGCTGCAGCTTTGAGCTGCACGGATTTGGAAACTCCCATGTTGGGTAGTAGTAGTGGTTTTGCATGATGACCTTCACTGTCGTGTCATGTGCGCACGGGCTGCCTTGTGTGTCCAGGTGTCTTAGGTGGAAAGCAGGTGCTCCTGACCGTGCCTTTTGCTCACACCCCAAGGCGATGCTGCAGGAACATAAACCAGGACCCTGGAGGTTGATTTCACTGTGTGTTAAAAGATTTGTATCGGGTGAAAATGCAAAGGACAAGTGCTAGAAAAAGCAAAAGTGCACTTTGCAAAGTAGATAAAGTAGATAAATGCTTGTGTGTGCACATATACATATGTGTATAACCTCTAACATATAATATGTGTAATATGTGTGAAAATATATATACCAATTTAACGTGTATTTGCATTCTTTTGACTTGTTCTTTGGCCCTCACCTTTCTGAAGTTCTTCTACTATGCTTATTCCTGTAGCATCTAGACATGTCTCCCTCATAGAGTGTGAGAAGACTAAATTGTGTACCAATGTGAATTTATCTTGTTTATGCTTGTGTATGTTAGCAGGTGTTTAATTTAGATGTGCTTGCTGTTAGTAATTATAACGGATGTTGTAGACATATTTTCCTAGCAATACTATGAAACATAAACATTGTTTAGAAAAATAAAGCAAGCAATATGAAGTGTAAGACAAGTGGGAAGCCACTCAGTAAAAAAGGGATAGAAAGGTAGTAAAATTTTAGGAAAAGAATGGTGTTAAAAATACTCAAATTTCACTCTTAGCAGTCCTAGAATTTGCCAATGTTTGTTTGTGTGTCGTAGTTCTGCTGACCACCACTATAGCGTTTAGGTCCCCATGAGAGATTGGATTTTGTCTCCTCCAGTCTGCGGTCTAATCTCCAACTTGGAGAGTTGGAAACTACTCTTATGTAAAAGTTTTAGCATTTTGAATTTTAGTGCACAATAAGAACAATCARATTTTCTTTAAAAGTAACTTTCCTGTATTATGAACTCCGGGGAAAAAAAATCATATATTTTTAATCTGTGGATAGGGAAAATTAATTGCAAATTCAGCAGCTCACTTAGAAGTGACAGCACAAGGTCAGAGGCTAAATGTTTAATTTGGCTTCCTGYATTGTAGGATCATTGAAAATAACTGGAGAGACCATGGGGCCTGATTCCTCCTTGTAGACCAATGTGATTCTGTTGGTTTTCTTAGCACAGTTATTCTTACTTTGTTCTAAAACCAGAGAAAAAGCGAGGGCTGAGCTCACCGCTGCCCAGGGCAGACTGTTCTCTTTAGAGAAAGCCTGTTAACGGTCTTGGGCATCAYTTGATCACAGTCAAAGTGTCAGGGAATATCAAAGATCATTTGCAGTATGAAAATGAGCACTCTTCAGGCCCCTTTCATTACAGATGTTAGTTTGTTCCTCTTTGTCCTTTATTTAAAAGAGGATATTCATACTCACATAGCATATGAGTACTCAGAGTGCTACATCTTTGCAGTAGTGTCACTAAGATGAATGACATTATTACTGTGAAAGCAGTGGGTTCATCAGCTCTTCCATGTGTGTGTAAGCACAGGGAGATCCCACCCTGCCTTAGATATTCACCAGTAGCAGTTAAAAGTGAAGAAAAACAGGGAGTTTTTCCTGAGTTTTGGAACTTCTAATGCCTTGTTTCTTGTGTCTGTCTTCTACAAGGCTCCTCGCCTTTGTGGAAACTGCTGTCTTAATGTCACAGACTTTTGGCTTCAGCTTTTCCCTTGGTAGCTCTTGAGATGAGCCACCAAAATTTGAGGGCGTGTAGGACTTTTGAGACTTGTGCCCAAGAGACTGCAGAATAGCAAGATGGGAGAAGGGCTGAAGGAATTAGGAGGGAAGGAGCTGAGAGCAAAACAAAACTGTCACTGCAAAGAAGGCTCCAAGAAATATTCCTCCTAATTTTGAAATTTCTGAGAATTTTATTTGCYTAATAATTAGATTATGGAAAAAATACTATTTTAAATGCAAGCCATTTTGTCACAAGCCAAAAAGTTTATTTTATAATTCTCATTTTCAGAGCTCTTTAGGAAAAGATTATTTAAGATATATTCTCCCAGATTCTTTGGGAGGTATAAACTGGTAACTCTTGGAACTTTGGGGGTAGTATGATTTATTTAATTCTATATCAAGGGGATGTGTAAATACTAGAGGAATGTATCACGGATGAAACTGGAACATTCAGCAGAATTTCGCAATGTTGAAATGAAATAAATGAAGTGCAGTGTTAGCAAATACTTATATAAAACGCACTAAGGTATTACKCTGAGCAATTATACTTCTCTTATCTCAGACACTTATCTCTAGCTAAAGCCAAGTATCTTATAGGTTTAAATTGCTCAGTATTTTTGAAGCCTCTGTGGTAATGAAATATTCTAAGCAGCCAGGTTTTCTCTGCGAGGGTTTGGAGTTCTTTTTTGGCCAGAGTACTTCTATCTTTGAAGATTCAATGCTCAAAAATAATGTGGTTGGAAGGAAAAGGCCAAAGCTTAATGAGTTGGATTGCAAAGAGCTGGTGCTCATAGTTGCATTTATACCTCTCTGTTGCATTTGTGTCTCAACTTAGCCAATTTTGGAGCTCTTTTCYGTAGGAATACGGTTAAAATAAGAGGGCAAATCCTGTGCTGCTGTCATTCCCAGGCACCAAGGGCCCTGTCAGCAGCAGGGCTGGTGTTCCTGGGCTCTGGGCAGGACTCCGAGACCCCTCGCATAGGGGACCTGTGTCTGCCGCCAGCCTCTGAGCAGCTCTGACTGCATGGAAATGGTGTATCACAGAATCACAGAGTATCTACGGTTGGAGGAGACCTCCAGAGCCAACTTCTTGGGCTGTGTACTCAAAAAGCTGCCCGGAACGATCTCGGAGCAGCAATGGAAATAAATGAGGCAAGGCTTGTTTGCAGAGATCTAGAAAACTTAGGTTTTCCTGTGCCGTGTGTGTTCGTTGTATTGCTTTTATTCCTTGAAGAGCAAGAGAGACAGCTTTCTCTTGCGGCTTGTGTTGAAATAAAGAAGTTCTTGTCTGAGTAGCTGCTGTGTAATTTAAAAATGCAGAGTTGTGCAGTGGGGGTGATTTTTGATATGTGGACCACGAAAGTTAGGGCCTTACGTTGCTAATTCTCACCTTCATCATTACAGAGGACAACATTGTCTCTTACTATGTTCTCTCCTATGTGATTGCAGCTATAGTTTGCAGGGAGGAATGACATTGTGGAATAAACCAATGTTGGTTATATAGGGCATGTTTAGGACAGTTTATCAGACAAGTCCAGTTCTTCCTGTGACTATGGCTCTCCATGCAGCACATGCTGAGGTGTAGGTGCCTTGAAAGGGATGCAGCCAATAGACTGAAGCTTTTCCGGATGGTTTTCAAAGCAACAGCTCTAAGGAGCAAGTCAGGATGATTTTTGTGGTCTTAACTATAAGTGGACGTGCATTAAAGTACTTTAATTTTTATTGYAAATCCTGGACTCCTGAAATTCCTGAGCTTCCCATCTTGCCTAACCAAAGACTCCTTCTTTTTCCTTCTATTTCTCTCACTTTTCCATTTTTTTTCCCTCTTCCCTTTTACTCCCCATTGCCTTTGGGAATAAACAGAAAGATAAGGGTCAGAATTCTGAAATTTTATTTCACATCAGAATCAGTGAAGCCAAGTAGCAAATACTTTGTGACCAAAAAGACAAAMGATCTGGCAGTTTGGTGGCATTCAAGTGCTTGTGCTGGTCCTTAGCTTGTGAACACCATCCGACCTCCTGTGTCTGGTAGTACTTCCATGCCGTGGCTTTTATTACACCTCTAACCTAGCCTCTCCAGATGTTGGTCAAGTGGATCTCAGGACCAACATGGTGTTTCAGAAATTTCCATCATGCCCCTGGTTCTTGAGGGAGAAGGCTTACCAGCAGTTCAGGAGAGTGACAAGCCTGTGCCTTGGGGTGATGAAGTTGTGGCACTTAGAGGGGCAGCTAGGCAAGTGAGAGCGAAGAAGGTCAGGAACCCGTGCGGGTGAAGGGGAACTATAAAATGTGGTTTTATAGGGTTTATAGCCTTTTTCCTAGAAATGTCCTGAAATTTTCTCAGCCTAGGCAAACAAGGAATACTTTGAAGGGTCTGTCGCCAAGAGAGCCTGTTTTGGGGTTGTTTTTTTTCACTTGGCTGTTATTTTATTATCTCTTCTAAAATCTTTTCAAACATCTCAGGACCATCAGTGTCCACACAGTGAGTTGTTCTGAGTTATTTCCAAAATGAAGCTTTGACTTCTTCAGATGCACTTTGACTGGAACTGTCCAATAGTGTCCTGGGCAGTTGTAGGAAGTCAGGACTGTGAAATACCAAAAAGTATGCACAGTATTTTGAAAACATGATTAAGACATTTCCTCGCAGTCCGAGCTCTCAAAACTAGCACATCTGTGTTACCCCTGCTTCTTTCAAGTGAGAGTCCATCTGTGCTGCAGTAARACATTTTTGCTCTTGGCAAAAAGAGCAAAATACTGTCCCCTGGGAATGCAGCTTCCCGCCTTGACTCCACTCTTGCATATCTGGGCACTCTGCTGCTCGCTGTTGGTCCAGCTTTCTAGTAAGGTCACCCTACCCTTGCCACAGCTTGATTTTCTACTGTCTTAGCATGCAGGCAGAGTATGAAGCTTATGAAGCCTTCAGAAAGTGAGACCACGCTTGTTGTACAAGTTCCCACTAATCAGCATTAAAGAAGGTATCAGTACCTGCTGAACTCAGGGGGTTGCGCTTCATGGGCCTTACTATTCCAAATAGCTTCCTTCTACTTACAATTTGCTTTGCTTTTTTATTATCGCTAACTGTTGCAGTTGTGTGTGATACAAATACTGTCTCTATATAGATACTTTTGCATGTTTTAACATATAGCGGTAGTGCCCTCTCTTCTGGTCAGGACGTTTTATTGGAATCTGCAGAGGATTTTGGACTAAGCGTCCTGTAAATAAGAACTTCTTACCAGTAATGACACAACAGGAGGTCCTGGCAGCTGACTGTATTTTGACTTTATTTTGTAATTTAATTAATTTAAAAACGTGTGATTTAAATTTAAAATTAAAATTGAAGCAATTTTAAAATAGTTTAAATAAATATTGTGCACTAATCATTGGCACAGATTGGCACACATTCTGCTATTTGTGGTAAGTTGTCTTCTTTGAACTGATCAGTGGCATTTATGTTGGGGGAAATGTTACTTTTTGCGTGCAGTGTGATGTATTTATCATATGACAGTGAATTTTTTAAAAAACTTCCTTGAAAATAAATTACAGATAAATATGTACTAGCTGTAAAAATGGCGCTTGGTGACAACCACAGAAGAATGTTCTTGAATGCATTTACCTAATTTTGTATGGTAGAGAGCAAGGTAACTTCATCACAGACATCCTAGTTCATGTTTAAATGAGCTGGGATACTACCTTTCCCTCTTTCTAGATTAGCTTATTTAGAAAGAAGGAAAATGAAAGCTAAGGCTGAGTGCTCCGTCCTCCAATCTATTTATCCTTTTGTGATTAAAAAAAGAAAAAGTTTTTTAAAGATGATGTGGTTGACTTATGTTGCAGTATGTAGTTTCAAAGGGCAAAAATACTTGTTCTAATTCAGAGCACTTAGGATTTTTGAAATAGTTTAGTCAGGCTTATGTTTGAACTAAAATAAATAGGCATATGGCAAGTAGAAGAACATATAATCACTCTACTGCCTYGATATTCTAATGAGGGCAAGAATTTCAAAATAGGAGCCTATAGTGAGGCTTGTGAACACAATAGGAACAGCTGGTGCTCAGCACTTTTGAAAATCAGGTCACTTTATTCTTGGTTGAAATGTGCAAAATGGGTCATCTGGGCACAGGCTTAAGACAGAAGCTGAGCAGGAGGCCATTTGCAACCAAGTTGTCCACATTTACAGAACTAGTTGGTTAAAAGGATCCTCTCAAACGAGGAAACAAGGCCCTGGATCTGGATTTCCCCAACTTCTGGAAGCAACTGGGAAARCAAGTCACCATGTATTATCAGAAAGCTCATTCTAGGAGTGCATCATCATATTTTCCACAGTCACTCGTCCGTCTCGTGCCTTTCTGCGCATCCTTCCCATAACCTACTTCAGGGAACACTGCTCTATTGTGCAGCTCTTGGGAATGCTGCTGCGCCGCAAGTCTCAACCCGGCTCCTCCCTGATCCCGCCCTGTCGCCAGCAGAGCGAATAAACAAAGCCCAAGGATGCACAAAACTCACAGTGTCAWCAGCAAGATCTAAGGATGCTTTAGGAAAGACAACAGGAAATAACTAAGTGGGATTTTTGTTTTCGCTGAAAGTATACTGCTCAAAAATACACGAATGTGGTAGTGTTAGTCCCTCATTCTGCGTTTTTGCTGCTGGTAGCGCAGCCAAGGTAATGGTGTGAGTCACAGGACACACGTGTGTCAGAGTTTGCAGATTTGGGACCTGACACTGATCGCTGCAGAGTGTTGCAYGATGTGCAGCACTTGAGCTTAGCAGGAAAACTGCCGCACGTTCACTGGGCACACAGGTCCCGCCCTGCAGCATCCCTGCCTCCCATGACCCCAGCTAGTTTGTGCAAACTGCTGTCTGATTAGGCAGCTACGTGTTGGAGTGTCCAGCCCATGGAACCCGAGAGAGTAAGTAGTGACTTGATCAGGGGTGAACAAGGCAGAAAGGGAAAAGAAGCTGCTCAGAAATCCTCTCTGCCTTCTGGCGTGGAACTGAGCTCGATTTAGCCTGGGCCTGCATAACTTAACTAGTACCAGACTTCAGATGAAGTCTCAAAAGAATGGTTATCATTATTTTATTACTGTTGTAAATTTGATTTACTGAAGCTGACTTCATGATTGGCTTCGTATATGTTGTTAGTGAGAAAATTCAGCCTTCTGAGTCAAGCTTATGTTTTGGTAGTTTCTAACAAGAGCTATCACAAAGAGCGTGGAGGAAGAAAAGAAAGTGGTGATAGACTTCCCGCTGAAAGGGCAGGATGTAAGAAGGCACCTCACACTCATTGGCAAAGCGAAGCTGAAGCTGTGCTGGGATGTCTGCCCACGTTGCCACCAAGTACCGAGTTACTTCCACAGGATGTTTGTTATATGTTTGGTGTTGAAAGATATTTTGCTTCCATCAAAGAACTTSTCATTGAACTGTTTATGTGACACAAAAAGTGTATTCAATAGCAGTGAAGTAGTTAATATGAAGAGGTCCCAGTAGTTTGCTTTTTCATTCTGCTGCAAGACCTTGGGTACCTTTCAGCAATCGGAAACACCATCTTGTGATTCCACATAACTTTACTGCTTCCAATTTCACTGCTAGAGCACTTCATAAGGGAGGCATAAGATTCCCACAGTGTCTTTCCATTTCCAGGGCTTGCCTTGGATGAATTGCTCTGCTGGAGAGTGGTTAATCGCCAGCCGCGAGGTGCAGCAAAGGTGGCCGGAGGCCAAGTTGTGTGCGGGGTGCCCGGGTGAGTGGGCTGCGTCTGCAGGAGCGGTGGTCATGACTGTCTTGTTTGCGGGGCTGGAATTGTCTCTGCCGTTTGACTTCATCCCAGGCTTTCATAGATGGTGTACAGGTCACARGAGAGGCTACTCTGGCTTTTTCAGTCTCTGTAATTGACGTTTGCTTAGCAAAAGAGATATTTAAAGGGAAACAGCAATGTTTACTAGTCCCTCCACAGGTTATTTTGAATTTCATTTCATCCTCAGTTCAAACTGTTACTGGACTAATGAATATAATGTTGAATATAATGAATATAATGAATTTAATGAATATAATGTTTAGTTGTCTCAAGGATTTTACATGGTTATTTCCATGCTTGCAGGAATTGCATGCCAAAGAAAGCCAGCATAGTGTGTGGGACAGATTTGGAAAAGGACTGTTTTTAGCATCCCTCCACTGTCTTTTACACAATAACTTCTTTCTTTTTTACTCAAGGCTGCAAAGTTTTTGAATGTGTTGTATGAATCAAGCTGCTTTTGTGTCGTGTAGCATTGGTCTTGAAACTTTGCATRAAGGTACAAATCTCCCTTGAAGGGACTAGTTTTCTTTTCAACTGTGTGCATAGCCAACACTTGAAAGCAACCTTAAGTGAAGGGGTAAGTATCAATACAGTAAGAATGCAAGTTCTACTTGCGCTGTACATGAAGTCTTAAGTCTTAAGAACACCTAGACTAGTTGTGGCTCTGTGGTTTGAAGCAAGAGGAACTGTGGGGCAGGTGAAAGCCCTTAAGCCTGGGAGGAAGATTTCCTCGGTGCAGATAGTKCAGAACGCAACCTTAGGGCTGCTTTTTGGGGCCTGTGGACAAGCTCTAGGTACGGAGAAAGAGGGTGTGTTCYTGGTAAGACCTGTGCAGCTCTGGGGAGACTGCTGTAACCCAGACCTCCGAGAGACCACGGAGGGGCACCTTTGCCAGGCCTGGGTGCCTCGGGGGAGGCAGCAAAGAGAGGGAAAAAAAGCATGTCCTGACATTCTAGATGTCTCTGCGGTAGCGTGAAACCCTGCAAACGCTGAAGSAAAGGCATCCTTTTTTTTAATTTAGACATTTTAAACAGAAACAACTCCTTTCCACGAATCCAAACTTCAGGCAGTTTGCCTTCTTGGCTATGTAATAAATCTAAAGTTTTCCCCTGAGAAATGCAGTTATTGCAGTTTTCTGTGCTTAGCCTTGGATGCTTTGTCAAATCTTTTTATTTAAATARTGTTCAAGACCTAATTAGCTTTTCTCTGTGGATATTCTAGTATTAGCTTTCATAAGAAATGACACAGAACAGTTTACCTGTGCTGAAGTCTCTATCACCGACTCAAGCCTATTCAGCAAGCATGCATGTGTTGTCAGGTGTATGTGTATATCACCTATGGACRCGGACATCTTTCCATTTCTGGTAGAGCACTTTTTTTTTCTTTTTTAATCTCTATTATTTAGTTTAGGCTTTTTTTTCTTCTTCTATTGAACCCCATAATATTGGACACTGTCTGCATTTGCTTTGTTAGATTTCCTGCTGGGTTTTGATTTTTAAGTGAAAGCTGCAGGAGCATATACAGATTCTTTTTCATCCACATGAGCACATTATGCAAGCTTACTTTATCTTTCTGAGTCTTGCTTTAAATATTTACTGTCTTTCTTTTGCTCTTTGTGCTACGGGATAGATCCCGTGTGGCATTACTGCTGTGGATATGTGGACAGATGCCTCTCAAACCTTCAGAGACCTTTCGTGATTTCTCCATGAACACGGTCAATGTGAATACATATCCTTAAAAGGATCTGCAATGCTGCCTCTTTCTTTGAGCAAAATTCAACTGATATATTCTTGGACATCAAGTACAATGTTTTGTTGATACCTTTACAACAACTTTCATTCTTATTTTACTGAAGTAATACCTTAACACACTTTTCCCCAAAGATAATTCTGTAATCTTCAAATATTGACTAGATACTCATTGTTTCTTGGTCTTTTTTATAGAGGATTGACCAGGATTTCTGGCCAATGAACTTAAGCCTTTAGTCTATTAAAGAACTTCTTGCAATAACATATACATATCCATCCAAATGTAAAGTTGTATTTGCATTTTACTAAGAGAAGATAGTATCCATCTCCTTGGACCAGCTGCTCAAAGTTGTTTGGTTCTTGGGGAAAAAGATGGGGGGAGAGAAGAACTCTGAGACAGTTTCTAATAACCAATATAGATAGTGAAATTTAGGCTTAGGATGACCTCTGCTAGGTAAATCTTTGCCCTGACCCTTCTTTTGCATCCCAGCCAAACCCAGCCCTCTGTCCTTCTGTAGACTGTGGCTTGCTAGTGACCAGGAATTCGGAACTCGGCTCTGTATTCACCACTTCATGYGTGGTGAGCAGCAGAAGACGAGATGCTGATTATTTACTTGTGCTGCAATTGTGCCTAAGGGGTGGGTGCCCATTGTGCTGAGCACAGAAAACAGCAGATAGCAACTGCCTTGAAGACTTAGGATCTAAACAGTGTACCTAGTAGGTAAGAGTAAGAGATGCAAAATACATGCAGAATGAAGCATTCTGCTGCACTTTATGCTGCCAGTAAAATCTGCTAGTGAAATAGCAGTGCAGCAAATAAGATAGGTCCAGAATTTTCAGTGTAGTTTAGAGGGAGATTGTGTTTTTGAATTTGGGGTATACAGTCCTCTAAAAGCTTTTATTCCCTTTTTGCAGTAGAGAAACAAAAAAACCAACCCCCACAAACTRTAAACATAGTGTATTGATTTGATTTTTGTTTAAAAAATCAAAAAGGAAAAAAGAGAAGTGCGTCTTAAGGTTTTGTCATTCAGTCCKTGTCCACTGATCAGAAAATGCATGTGTGTGTGTTTATATATATAAATGGAGAAAAATGTTAGTAGGAAAGAGCTAGCCCCTCCATTCTGAAGTGAACAGTCCTGTTGGCAGCAAGGCTGTAATGTATTTTTTTTTAGCATTTAGGTCACCTTTTCATACTCCAGCAGTTTAATGCTAATCTGTATGTGTTTTCCCAAGATATTGGGAAGGCTAAAGGCAAAATTGAGAGCTGCCTGTCTGCCTCCAGATCACATTGGCTACCAGCAATGTACCACCGTCTCATCACGGTGGCCTGTGAAACTGTCCRTGCTGTCCGCGAGGCTGGTTCGGTGATGTTTGCCCAGGGGGCTCTCAAGACGGTGTGGTTTACAGGCTTGGTGCCTGTCATCACAGAGGCTGGGGAGAGGTAGAAACATGGAAATGTAGGGGACCATATTCAGGCATGTCAGSATGACTTGTGCTGAGCCGTGCAGCTAGGGCAGGATGTGCATGTGCTGCCATGGCCCATGTTCAGTATGGAGCATGGAGGCAGGTAATGGTGGTTTGTGGGATTTTAAGGAACTTTGAGATCTCATTAAAAGCTGTGACTGCAACTTCTGTCTTTTCCTTCTTTTCTAATTACCCACATGCATAGACTGTGAAGCTCTAACCCAGTTTGTTAACAAGCAAAACAGCTGAAAGAAAGAAAACTTAGAGATTATTCCAGCTCATCTGTGTGTACTCATCTGTGTCGTGTTTAATTTATAAACTGAAGGATCTCCTAATGCATAGGAAAAAAAGTTTTCTTATTTCTGACTGGGCTCATACCCCATCTGTTGGGGATACAGGCCCAGAGACTAGGAGGATAGGCTGCATGGAGCTGAAGTACGAGGCATGGTTATCTATTCACAGGAGATTGGTTTCCTGGTAAGTGAATGTACATGAGGAAATGAAGGGGATTGGTAACATATTGAGCCAACCCCTGGAAAAATAMTCTACTCAAGTCTCATAAACTGTCTTGAGTTTCCTCTTCCTGAAGAKTTCTCAGGTCATACATGCCTAGAGTGGGATAGATTATGGGTAGGTGTTAACAGRGTGTTAAGCTAGTTGCTGACACAGAGCTGGTTCCCCTTTTTTCCTCACTTTGAAACATAATTATGTCCTGAAAGTGGAGAAAGAGAACAAACAAATAAACAATGGCCTTCCGGATAGCAAGTCATGGGCATAAAATGAGGGAGATGTTGCCTGGTAGTCATTTGGGCTTTTGTCTTACACTAAACTTGTCCCATTCCTTGCAGTAGCCTACATAAAAGTCCATCTTCATTGGTCATCCATCCTCCCTGGTCAGAAATGGTGAGTAGCATTCGGAGTCTGTGGACCCCTCATGACTGGAGTAGTGGAAGAGCATTCTTAGAGATCACTGTGTATGTGCTTTTGTGCTCCTCACACTGCATGGATGCTCATCAGGAATGCAGTGGGGCCTGTGGGGCACATGGCAGCCTGCTGAAGGGGCCCTGCCCTGCTCTTTGATGGGTCTGGCTTATGATGTGTGGAAATGTGAGCTGGCCTTGCGGGAAGGAAAGACTGGGGCAGTGCTGTGCCAGGAGCATGTGTGAGGCTCCTGTTGTGCGCAGGTAGGTGTTCAGGGTGGTTCCCCCTGTTATTTTTCTCTGGTTTGAGTGACCAGCAGGACTCTTGTGCTGGTACTGACTTCCCGCGTGGAGGTTTCCTGCTTACTGTACGCTTGTGCAGTTCTTCTTCTGAGGAAAAGCATTTTCCAGACATTTGCACCTTCAAATTGCAGGGCTTCATAAAGGATAACATGAATGTCTGTTGTGGAAAGTCTCTCAGTAGAGATATATATCCCTCATTTTCTCCTTTAAATACTTTTTTTTTATTTATTTATATCCTTTTCCTGRAGGAGAAGAAGGTGCTCAGGAATAGCCAGCATGGGTTCACCAAGGGGAGATCATGCTTGACWAACCYGATAGCCTTCTAYGATGGGGTGACTAGATGGATAGATGAGGGCAGAGCGGTGGATGTCATCTATCTGGACTTCAGYAAGGCTTTTGACACCGTCCCTCACAGC
>PTEX01000191.1:126465-169835 GCA_003342815.1 Eudromia elegans
CGCATCTCGAGTACTGTGTGCAGTTCTGGGCTCCCCAGTGCAGGAGGGACGTGGAGCTGCTGCAGAGAGTCCAGCACAGGGCTACAAAGATGATTAAGGGCCTGGAACATCTGCCCTATGAGCAAAGGCTGAGAGAGCTGGGCCTCTTAAGCCTGGAGAAGACTGAGAGGGGACCTGATTAATGTATATAAATATCTCAAGACAGGGAGTGGGGTGGATGGGACTGGCCTCTTCTCAATGGTGGCCAGTGATAGAACTAGAGGAAATGGCCACAAATTGAGGCACCAAAAGTTSCACAGGAACTTGAGAAAGAACTTCTTAACAGTGAGGGTGACAGAGCACTGGAAGAGGCTGCCCAGAGAGGTTGTGGAGTCTCCTTCTCTGGAGATCTTCCAAACCCAACTGGACACCACCCTGTGCCACATGCTCYAGGAGACCCTGTGTGTGCAGGGGGAGTTGGACTRGATGACCTCTAGAGGTCCATTCCAACCTTAAGCATTCTGTGATTCCTTAATGTTTTAGATGGTTGTTCTCTCAGGAATTCAGAAACTGCCAGTTTGCTTCTCTTGTCTTCACAACTCTTTAGATCTCTTTTCCCTCCCTCTCCTTGTGTTCTCTCTCGCTCTGGGTCAGTGTTTCTCCTCTCACTTTATATCATCTATGCTCTTTTGCTTCCTCTCGCCAGCCCTCCTCCTGACCTCCTTGTGCCTCCCCCATCCTTTCAAGAGTGGTAGAGAACACTTCTCATCGCCCATACTCTTTATCTCCCGTCTGAATCTCGGCGAACCCCGTCTGATCTTGGTGTGTGTTCCCCAGCAGAACATGCCAGGATCGGGACAGGGTGAGGCGGAACGCAAAATCACTTGCAACAGCAACCGAGCGTCYTCTTGGAAGCACCAGGTTGGCTTTGTGATTCACTGTCTCCTTTGGAGAGCTGGGAAGTTCCTCAGTGTTTGTAAGTTTAATGCGCTTGCCTTTTGAATGAGTCCGAGAAGTTTATTTGAGGAGGTAAGGAACTGGGATGAGAGTTTTAAGTGCATTGTCAAGTATATTTTTAGATCAGTGCTTTAGGACTGGCTTTTGTCACATCAGAACATTTAAATAGTTTTTTGTCTTGTGATTTTTGAAGGGGTGCAGGCAGAGTAAGCAGAGAATCAGGGTAATGGCTTTAGCAAAAGGGAATTGCTTGTGCAAATAACTCCACAAGCAGCTTCTCCTTTCAAGCGTAATTAGAAACACATTTTTTAAATGACTTTTGCCATGCAGTTTTGTGGACATCCTTTCTGTTTGTAAATAGAAGGCAGCACAAAATTAACTCAGACATCAGATCACAAAGACCAGCATGTAGTGAGAAGCAGTAACCTAAACAGTATGCCCATATTTGAGGAATGTGTTAGATTCTCTCTTTGCAGTGCTTATTTATTATTGCTGTTTTATGCATTCGCTAGCAGCAGAAAAATGATAGCCACTAACATAGAWAGGCTTTAAGAATGCTATTGGACTTGAAGGCAAGTGTATAGAAGATTTTAAAGTGGTCCTGGAGTTTTTTAAAGTGGTCTTTGGAGGTTATTTTTGTACACATTAGGAACTGACATAATGGAGTATTTTCTTAGTATGACTTCTTTCCTTCTAGATTTCCTTCTAGAAATACTACCCTTAAACATCCAAGTAGGAACAAACTGAGCACTGGCAGGTCCCTTCCTACAAAAATGCTTCTTCAGACACTCCAGATCTCCTTCCAAGGAGCAAGGTTTCTGCTCCAGCCTCACGTACAAAAATTGCTTAATCCTCAGCCTTGTGCCGGATCCCAGCATGAACTGAAAAATCATGCTAGCTCCATGTTCTTCCAGTGGGATCAAGTTTTTTCCAGCAGGAAGCCTGAGCTGTTAAGCCTCAGGATGCCCCTCTGAGCTGCCAGGCAAGTGGCGGAGTGGAGAGGGTGAAGTTGTTCTCCGGACAMCATTGCCATTCCAGTTCCTTTCCTCAGGGCTTCTCTTTATCAGTTTAGGATCAAGATCTGAAATTAAAATAAACATTTCCAAAACAGCCCTGCTACCTCCAGGCATTTGTCTTAGTGCTGCTCCTCCATGGCCTGTCTTCCAGGTATTCAGATGCCTCTTCAGCTAATGTCTTTCCCACAGCTGTCTTCTGGTAGAGAACTGCAGCTGAAGACACGTGATCTGAGGGATGAGAGGCCAGTCTTTTGCTGCTGCAAGTGAATTAGTATTATAACCCCTTTAAAAATTGGCCCTAGATCCTTCTTAAAAATCAACTGAGCTTTGGCTCGTACTGCTGCTCTTAGCAGGCTCATCCCTTACCCTACTACTGTCGTGGTTGGGAGTCTTGATCTAGTTTCCYGTCTGAATTTCCTCTTTGCTGAGTCAGTTCTGTGGTAACAGTCTCCTTCAGCTCCGTCTTCCTTGGATCTTTACTCTGTTCTGCCTTAATGTATAGCTTGGCAAAAAGAGTGGTAAACTTAGGCAGTGCAAAATGAGTCCTTCTGTTTAAGGTTTACATTTTAAATTAGAAGAAAAATTATCATGACAGTCATATACATTAGATACTGACTAAGCAAGCCCTTGGAAATAATCCATTCTGTAGCTTATCAGCTGTTTCCTTTTGGTTTCTTGTCAATTTGTTTTCTCTGTGAGGGTGATGTATGCGATCTGTCTCAGACTTAAAATATTCCTGCTTTCTTTTTGGAACAGTTCAAGATTTTTTTTCCCCCCTCCATGCATGAAGTGCTTAATGCCCTCAATCTGCATGAAACCATTTTGTATATAGCTCTAAAAGCTCCCCTAGGACTTTTTTACTTTCTTTTTTTTTTAATGGAACAGTTTAAACATTTTCCACACAACTGGGTACTCAGGGCAAGTGGCTTTGTTAAGTTTATAAGAATATTTTTTAGCTATTTCCACTGTTTTTCATAAGGATCTTTCTCTCCAGTCACAGTGAAAATATCCAAATCAGACAGAGTCCTCATGATTTCTCTTTTGGCAGAGAAGAGAAGAGTTTACAAGGCTGGGAAGATGGACATTAATAAGTGAAACAAAAGACATCTTTGGGTGCTGCAGTGAGTGTGCTGCAGGTAGTTGGGCTGATGCAATACTGCTGCTGTTTTTCTCCTCCAAATTCTACATATATGTCAACCCACACAAGCCAATGGGAATGAGAGTATCACAGTCACAAGGTAAATTAGTAGACAGGGATCTAGATCTAAACAAGGCCACAGAACCACTGCAGGTACAAATCGTGCCCAGACTGAATGCAGATTTTCATTTGGAGCTAATATGTTTGATTCCTCAGTTTCACGTGAGGAATTATATGTTAGTGGATATTCTTGTTAGGACATATGTTGAAACTCGCGTTGTAAAACTTAAGGCTTACATCTGGCTGTCTAGCAGATAGAAGTGCTGTTTTGTGGAGCACTTTGATATTCTAAGGAAATTGTTTTTTGATTTGAAACAGTTTCACATGAAAAAAAAATCCAAACAGCTGAAATATTCCAGCAGAATCAACTTGTTTGTTTCAAATTTACCTGTTTAAATGCTGTAAATATTGCTTTATCTAGTGCAACCTTTTAAAGCAAATTATTTTCAAGGGAGAAACAGAATTATTTTATTGAGGAATATTGTTAAAGGATGTTTTGACGTTTGTCAAAATTATTCTCCCCCTTTCTGAAATAATTATTTTACAGTATCAATGTGATTTTAGGCTACAGTTTGATAGCAGTGGAGCTATGTTCTGTAGCAGAACATTGTTCCCGTGAAACCATTCTTTCTGGCTGTGTGTAGTCCTCTGCATTTAGGGGCGATATGGCAGAACTGGCTGGAAAAATGCAGCATTCTGACTTTTCTCCTTCATGTAATTCATTATTTTCTGCTAGAGTGGTTGGTATCTGATGTCTAATAGACCATATTCCTTGGGAAATTCAGTTAATGCTGTTGATAGGTTTTTAACAGGTCCTTGGTACTCCTGCTGGAAATGGATACATGCCATTACTGACTGAAAGCACTATTTTTAAACAAATTCTTGGAAAGCGTGCTTGCTGTTTATGTCGTTGTTTAGGCCAACTGCACAGCCTTGTTTTATTCTGGTTCCATTCTCCTGTCAGAGAGATAMGCTATGTTGTCCACCGCAGGGAGTTTTTGCAGAACGTGCCCTCTATCAGTAAAATTAGGGCTGATAGAACTGAACCTAGCTCTTTCTAGACCTAAAAAGTGATGGAGTTTAGTGTGCTTTTTCATCCCCCTTTGGAAAATGCTGACTGTCACACGGACCTGCTGCAAGCATGGTCAACACTGCTTCAGTTTTTTGAGGGTACGTGTCCATACGGCAGTATGGACAACACTTCCRTGATGCAAACGCAGATGAGTATATAATTTCTCATGGATGCCCATGACATGATTACTGTATTCTCTTACAGGCCATGTTTCAAGGGCAATACAGACATGTGTGCTTATCTAGTACCTACCTGCTTAACCTCAGTTTCCTATATAAATTTTCTGTCATAGGAGAGAGCATTTTGCACAGACCAGGAAAGAGGGCTTTCTAGCTGCTTAAGTTTCAAAATAGCACACAAGTCTAAATGGGCCAAGCACATGGAAAGGACATGCTGAACACTCAGGTCTGTAGACCTGCCTTCCGTTTACACCAAGGGAGCAGAGCCGCTCCACGGCACTCCATGCAGGCACTGCAAAATCTGCCCCAGAAACTTTTGAGTAATTGGTGAGTTGCCCTGTGCRAGTTGCATAAAACCAGCCCAGGCACATTTCTACCAGCCACAGTCACAGCATTGAAAGCACAGGGAATGGGTGATATGGCTGCTCGTTCTTTTGGGTCAGTGCTGCCCTCCTGCTGCAGAGTAGGCAATCCTGAGTCTGCAGGACTTGGGGAACTGTGTGCTGTTGGAGGGGTTTCATCCTGGAGTTACCACTGCTCAGTGCAGGACCTCAGATTCGGTTCTTGCCATAACTAATTTGCTCGATGATCATCTGTTAATTCAGCTTGGGTTGACATTTTTGCACCTGCAGCTGAGAGGTAGGAAGTTAGAACAAATTAAGTGCTTAGCCCAGCTTAAGTGGTGCCATAATCTTCCCGTTTTAGCAGCCAAGGAGAAAAGAACAAAAACATCCTGTGAGCCTTCAGCAGTGCCCAGAATTTTAGTATCTGAGCAAATCCTTTCTGCAGAGGCAGCAGTTAGATCATCCCAGGCTTCCAGCAGCAGAGAGTACATTGGGAAAGCTAAGGAGTCTTTCCCATCCAGGTACTACAGAAATAGGTGAGCACTAGCTCTTTCTTTATTTCCTTTAAATACAATGCAAGAGATGCTGGTAGAAATTACATTTTGGGGCTGTGAGTTTATTTATTATCTTYGAGTATGTAACAGTTGGGGCACTTCTTGGGTGGATTGTGCGGTTTGGTTGAACAGTTGCCCGTTTAGCTCTAAGCTGCTGCCAGTCCTTGTGTGTTCTCTTTGCTAGGTGCCCCCTCCTGCACTTGAGGTAAGAAAAGAATCACCAGTGTTTAATAACTGGAGATTCTTGACTGGTCCCAAAGCCAAGTGCTAAAACTGATAAATTTTTTTTTTTTTTTTTCTCCAAAGGATTCTTTTAAATAGAAGTAATTGGTAAGTATGCAAAGTGATCTCATGGCTTTGTGGCCTCACAGATTGTGTCTGAAGCGCGTTGGCCGTGACTGAACTGGGCTGTGAGCTCCTTGGAGCAGGGCYTGTCTCCTTCCAGACCTTGTAAAATGAGACGCTGCCGGTGTCACCCAGTGATGGACGGTTCCTTCGTACGTGGCCAGGGGAAACCGTGGGCTTCCATGAGGAAAAGGTTGTCTCATAAGTGCCAAGCAGACAAGACAGAAAAACACTAAGGGAAATGAGCGTGAGCAAGAAAACTGCTGTGGACATAGTTTGGTGGTGGGTGTTTCTGAAGAACCTTTGCCCAATCTCAATGTGTAGCTTTTACCCTGAGCGAGCAGCGAGCTCGTGGGCCCTGTGCTGCTGGGCATAGGGAAGCAGGAGCTTTTGAGTTTTTCGGGCATTTTTCCCCACTCTTCCTGTTGTTTATTTAATATGAAGGACTGTGCCAAGAATCTCACGTGTCCTGTGTGTGTTCAGTGTGTGGTTGGAGGTGGGGGTTCCTAGCGCTCTTGCTGCCTAGCAGCAGTTTGGTCTTGCTTAGCACCAGTGGCCCCAGATGCTTCCTCAGTGGCCACGACTCCACTGCCCTCTCTTCTCAGCAGTTTTTTTCCATTGCTCAAACAGGAAATTTCCACTTCTTTCCAGTGAGCCAGATCTGGTAAGAATTTATAGGCAAATTCTCATACTACTTTTGATGCTTTTAAAGCTGTGTCCTCGGACATCCCATCATAAGCAGCATCAAGGAAGGCTCAGCAACACGTGGGTGTGTGCACCGGTCGGGAGCTCCTGCACTCAGAGCGAGGTAGTCACTCTTCCAACCCTTCTTCTGCAAAAACGTACAGTTTTCTTTTCTCACTGTCTCTCTGTGCAATAACTTCCCTTTAAAAAGATGCAAAATTGCCTAAGCTAAAAAAGTCATATGAAATACTTAAAGATTTAGGGCTTTTGAGGGGGAGAATGGACTGAGTTGCTGCAACTGTTTGATTTAATTCTGGAGATGTTCTGATACCTGCAGATACTTAGTCTCTGATACCTGATTTTGGCCTGCGCCGTCAGCCGCAGTCATCCAGCAGACGGGCYGGGACCAGAGCACATGAATTTATGCACCCGAGTCGGGAGTGACTGCACAAACGTGGGAACGGGGATTACGTGTACAAGCATGCGTGGGCCATAGGACTTCTGTCAATAGCATAAGCGTTTCCTTGCCTTATATCACCACCGTTTTCACACTCCCGTCGGAATAAGGCCCTCTTTAAAAGCTGCAATTAGATTCCCCCCTCATTTGTGCCTCCAGATGGTTCCTGGCAGCCCCAGCAGCCGTGAAGGGGCCCGCGAGCGGTCGTGGAGTGGTTCTGTCCCTGCTCCTCTTGCGTCTCTCCAGGCTGGGGGCTGGGGAGGCACGGGATTCGGAAAGGTTTCACACACTGACTTTTAAACAAGGTATTTACTGGGGAGCAAACCAGGTACTGTTGAAAAAATAAACTGCTTGAGGTGCAATGAAATCCGTCCTGCAAGCGTTTTGTTCTTCTCTCGGTAATAAGGATTCCTGTGCCAGCAAGCACCTTCTCCAGGGAAGACTGGTTCAAGTAATCAGGTATTCAAGGCACTCTAATGCCTTTTCAGGCCTTCTTGTGAGCGCAGGCACCTGATCCAGAATCACCTTCATAATAAGATGTGTTGGGGCAAGATGTTTTCAGACTTCCTGTTCTTTTTTTTTTTTTTTTTTTTTTTTTTTTTTTTTTTTTTTTTTTTTGGCTGGTTACCTCCTGGTAGTTCCTGTCAGCTCTGGATATCTGGGAATGAAGTAGCCAGGAGACAGTTTGGGGAGAGCAGTCTGACTATCAGCGCCTGCAGAATCGAATTGCCGAGGACTGGGAGAACAGGGAGGTTGTTTAGGGCTGAGACCCKGCAGGGCAGTTCGGGGAACAGTCCTCAGGTCCCTGGGCTAATAGGGAGCCGTTGGAGAAAGCAGCCTCTTATTTTTGCAGTATTGAAAAARGGGGATGCTTCAGACAAAGACAATTTACCAACCCATTTGTTTCCCGTGGCTTCCTTAAATCCTGTTATTTGAAACAAAACCCATCTTCTGGACAGAGCAGCTTCTTATTCCCCCTAATCCGGCACGCTAATCCCTCAATGTTGGTGACCTCATGCTCTGTTGCTGTGGAGAATGCCGTGAGCTCACGCGGCAGTGCGCTGACCTCACCAGGAGCACCGGGAGCCCGTGTCCTTCCGGCCTTCCGAGATGCGGCGCTCGGAGCCCACGCGGCCCCTGCRGGGCTGCTGCTGGCCTTGAACCGCCTATGCCGTGGGGAGGAAGGAGCAGAGGGATGGTAAACRTGAACATTCCTTATTTCTGTTTGTTTTTATCATCTTCTGAATACCATTTTGTCAAAACAAAAGCTTTTCTTGTAAACAGTAACTTTCCCTGAAAGAAATTTCCCTGAAGGAAGTTTCTCCAAGGCACAGGGTTATAAATCACATGTTCAAAGTTTTATGTTATAAAGTAGCCTCTTGGGTTATTGTTTATATATTCAAGTATATGGGGAGATGCATAAATCATACTCTCAAGCAGCTCAAGTACATGGGTTCTGCTGGTATTCAAGTCAGAACTTTTATGCAAGAATCCAGAAAGTAGTGCCTAAAACTCGTCTSCCATGTAACTGATTTGTGGAAGCGCTAAGAATACAGCAGCACTCAATGGAGACAGAGGGTAGTGCAAATGTACATTAGTTTTGAAATGAAGCTGTGRGTATTAGAAGAAGCATATGGCAATAGGAGCTAAGCTTGGCTTTTTTAATATCTGCCTTTGATCTTAACAGGAAGTTTTCAGAGAAACAGAACTTGCAACTTTAAATGTCAGTGAATGTGTATTATTAAAAAACTGAGTTGTCAGAACCCTGGATAGAATAGTGGTAAAGGAAAACAATAATTCCTTTGTTTTGCATTTCCACTTGGAGCACACTGGAGGGGTATGATTTCTTGCCTCTAATAAAATTAGTATTCTGTTTTTACTATTCATTACTCTTTTTGTATCCTTCTGTCTTTTTTGTGTGTAATATGAAATCCAATCCACACAAAGAAACTTCTTTGCACTTATGCCTGTGCAACGGACCTGATGGATAGCTTGGGAATTCTGTAACCTAAATCAGGAAAAAAACACTGAATTGTGAATAGTGGAGAAGGAAGTTTCACAAGGCTATTTCTGGAGGTAATTTTTTCTCTGTAGACTGAAACCTTGAGGGTGGTTTGCATTATATCCGTGTAGCCCAGAGGTTCCGCAGACGGTGTGCTGAGGGGATACCAAATTACATACTTCCTAAAACCATGGATGTGCAGTGCACTACCTCAGTTCAATGTAGCACCCCGATTCAAATAGATTTCTACAAGTTAAAGGGGTGGGGGGTAGGCAGTGCTAGTGAGGAGGCTTTGAAGGGCACACGTGGCTCGCAGGAYGTGCCCTGGGAAACTCTGCCTTTCCAGGCTCGTTGGGATTATCCCTTCTCTCTATGAAACTACATGTGCCTGTATCTGTTTTGAAGAGCTCCTGTAAAGCAGCAGTACGCTTCTGGAGGCAGCATTGCTGATGATGGATATAACCACTTCCACATGTTCTTCTCCAACTGTCCAGGCCATTTGCTGGCTGTCCCACTGGAGCGATACCACATGCTCATGAGCATGCACGCTGCTCATATATTCTCCGCTTGCTTTTGTCCTTGACCTCCCATCCCTCCCCTAGCGTTAGTCCCACATCGCCAAAGCTTAGGCGCAGCACAAGGCACGTTTGCTCTGGCCCCGTCCGCAGCGGCCCCACGCGCGGCACAGAGCGCACGCCCGCGCGCAGGGCGCATACGGAGCGGCCTCAGCTGCCAGCCTTTGTTCGCTTGTGCGCATGGCTCGGCATGCAGCCCCGCTTGCGCCTGCCAGCCCCAGGGCCCTGGCGTGTCCCAGCCTTCCTACACCGGACGCTTCGCGCTAGGGGGGCCCTGGCGTGTCCCAGCCTTCCTACGCTGGACATTCGGCATTTGGGGGCCATGACGTGTCCCAGCCTTCCTACGCTGGACACTCAGCGCTTGCTTTTCACTATCTCGTCGTTATCAGTCCTGCTTCCTTTTGGCCCTGCTAAACGTTTGGGTCCTTTTAACGAGCTTTCTTTTGCCATTCACGTCACATAGGCTGGATTGCCTGCTTTAGATAGCAAATAAAAATCATCTCTTTTCTAGCAGTTTTAGCCCAGCTAACTTTTCCTACATTTTTTTTCCTCTGTTATACTGGTTTTGTTTTTCCCTCTAATCTGCTGCTGTTTGTATTTCTGGGTTCTTATAACCAAAMTATTTAATTACCACACAAAAAAAGTGAGAGAGCTTTTTAAAGATGCCCCCAGGGCTGCTGCATTTGAAGGCTGGGGCTGTGCAGCCATTGCAGCCCGCGGAAGGGGCGGACAGGTGAGGAGAGGGACAGGGACATGCACCATGCCCATCCCCATCACCACTGTGATGAGGCCGTGTTTGCTGCTGCTCGGAAGGGCTTGTGCAGTGCAGAGCCTTGTCAAGCTTGGCCTGTGACACGAACACTTTTTACCCTCCTAAGCAGGAGTCACGTGCCTATGGGTACATAAGGCCTGGGTGAGTTAGAGTCCTGCCTGTGGGTACAACTCATTGAAAGAATATGGCAGTGGCTGTAACCCTTTTCTTTCTTATGGTCCAAAATGAGGAATGACAGGAATACTTTATTCATTGGTTTTATGTGTGYTAAGAAAATGCTGTGGCATAAAATGTACTTATTCAGTGCTTGGATTTATATATTTCTTATGCTTTGATCTCAAAATCTTGTTATGTGTGCTTTTTCTTCTGGTACCCAAATGGGTATTTGCCGAACTTGGGGTTTAAGAAATCACCCCAAACGTTTCCTTTTCCTTGCTTTTTGGTTTACTTCAAGTTAGTAAGTTGAGATCATCATGAGTACTGCAGAAATCTAGTCCATACCCTAGGTTAGATCTTTCCAAACTGAACTATTTTTATGCACTCTCATCTTTCGGGGAACTGGGTCATAGCAATGTTTGGGGAGCACAAGGATCGGTCCAAGCTGCAACCCTATAAATGCAGTAGTGCTTGCCGAAAGCCCAAGAGAGAGGTCCTGCCAAGCCCAGGTTAGAGTGCAGAGGAGAGGAAGAAGGAAGATGGACCCACTCTGGTCCTTGGAAAGGGTTGCTTGTAGTCTGTGCAGCAAGGATCAGTGCCAGTTGTTTGGATTTTAATAGTCACATTAGAAGATGGAATGGATTATGCAGGACTAGCCCTGTGTTTAGTTTCATTAAGACTGCCAGGAAGGACTTCGGGAAGCACTAGCAACAATTGAGTAATTTTGCAAAGTAGTGGTGTTAGAAACATAGTGTAAGTCAATGCAGTTTCACTCAAGAAATCACCCTTGAATGCATTAGGTTAGAATCATAGAATCATAGAATACTTAAGGTTGGAAGGGACCTCTAGAGGTCATCTAGTCCAACCCCCCTGCATACGCAGGGCCACCTAGAGCATGTGGCACAGGGTGGTGTCCAGTTGGGTTTGGAAGATCTCCAGAGAAGGAGACTCCACMACCTCTCTGGGCAGCCTSTTCCAGGGTTCTGTCACCCTCACTGTTAAGAAGTTCTTTCTCAAGTTCCTGTGCAACTTTTGATGCCTCAATTTATGGCTGTTTCCTCTAGTCCTATCACTGGCCACCACTGAGAAGAGGCCAGTCCCATCCTCCTCACTCCCTCCCTTGAGGTACTTATAAACACTGATTGAATCCCCTCTCAGCCTTCTCTTCTTCAGACTGAASAGGCCCAGCTCTCTCAGCCTTTGCTCATAGGGCAGATGTTCCAGGCCCCTAATCATCTTTGTAGCCCTGCGCTGGACTCTCTGCAGCAGCTCCACATTCCTCTTGCTCTGGGGAGCCCAGAACTGCATGCAGTACTCGAGGTGCGTCCTCACCAGGGCTGAGTAGAGGGGCAGAATCACCTCCCTCGACCTGCTGGAGAAACTTTTCCTAATGCATCCCAGGATCCCGTTGGCCTTCTTGGCCACRAGGGAGCACTGGTTCCTTGCTTTTTCAGGAGTATGATCTGCATGTCACTGGGACGGAATGGCGAGCAGGCTGCAAGGAGTGGGTGCTGGTGAGCAAAGCTGTAAACATGTTAGTGTGTAAGTTAGGAGATACATCATGTGGTCATGTGTGTCTACAAAACCGACTGTGCCGGTGTTGTTTGGAAAGCCATATTTAATTCTATAGCTCTTGTGCAGGGAGACCTTCTTCAGATTCCTGAAATTAAGTTTTAAGAAAAGAAGAACAGGAGGGAAGGATATGTTACTCTTACAGTAATCAAATGCCCGTWGAAGGTTCTGGTTTACTGTTTCCTATAATAAAATGAGTGCCGAAGAAAATTAAGAAGCAAAAAGCATATGAAATGGGCAGGAGGAGGTGCATTTAATCTAGACAGCAATTAAGCCATGGAAGCTCCTGCTCCTGGGTACTGCCGCTTGCCCTGGGGAGCAGGTTTGGGCTGCTGCATCCTGATGCTTGAATGAGACGCAGACGTGGGCTACTCCTTGAGCATTTCAGGATGGAATGGTTTTCTGTGTAGAGCAAGGACACGGCCTTTTAAGAAACAGCCTTCCCCCTGCTCTGTGTGCCCGTCGKTTTTGAGTCCTTCCAATGACCAGTGTCAGGGTGCCCGAGGATGAGGTGAGCAGCTGACCTGCTTGACTGTGGCGTTTGCTGCGTTCCCACCCTCGCTGCAGATCTCCCATGTTGGGCAAACCCAAAGAAGGAGCGTGAATGTGGTGTTTGTTAGACACTGTGGGACACAGAGGCCTCTGCACCCTGTGGGTGGAACATGGGGGCAGAACATCCTGGCCTGGCTGCTTGGTGTGTTACCATRCCAGGTATGTTGATTTCCTAGGCATTAAAGTGTCTGGCTTTTTTAGAGCTTCCATCTTTCTTTTATTTCTTTTTGAGGTTGCTGACACTGTTGTTTCCACATTAATTTAAATACCTTAATAGTAACAGATTTTTATTAAAAAATCGCCGCTCAGTCCCCAGTCATAGTTACAGAATGTGACAGGGAATTCTTCTATATGATCAAGCTATTTGAAATACCTCAATCCCCAGTTTAAAGGAGCCTTTGTTATCTGATCTGAAAAGATAATTGTTTCAGCTGTTGGATTTGTTTATTTATTTATTTATTTATTTATTGGATTGTTTTATTTTCACTGTTAAGACCAGCAGATTCACTCAGATGCTGTTGCCAAGTGTGGCACTAGGTTTACTTTTTTGTCATGTGTTAGGTAAGACTTAAAATATTGCTTGYTTTCCATTTTACTTTCTGTGACTCTTTTCAGGGTGTGGTGAACTGGAAATACCTAAAAAATGGATATCAAATTAGAAGAGCAGAGTCGTATCCACAAAATAAACTGTTAAACTATAACAGGCAAGTTTATGTTGTTAGGAGTCAAATTTTTGTATTCTTTGTTCAAATTCATCAGTTGCAAAGAACAGATAAAAGATATTTGGAATGTATTATTCAATTGTAGAATTATGGTGAGTTACCAACATAGGAAGCACAACTCTGCAAAACGCAATTTTCATTTTTRTTATATATATGGCAGAGTATTTCCAATAAAATTAAAATGTCCTTGTRTCTGACACAGGTGAGACACTACCTAGGTCACTAGAATTTGGAGCAGAATTCTGGATGATCCTCTTTCTAAAGAAAAAAAAWGTCTAAATTAGCATAAATGTAGAGAAATCTTTTAGAAAGATGACAGGAGTGGGAGAGACAGACCTGTAAGACTGAGAGAATGTGCTTCCTTCAAGCTGGTGACATGAGATCTGAGGGATGTCCCCAGCAAATGCATCGGGGTGTATGCAGCAGAAGGGGAAAAAGGGAATTTAAATTCCTGGACCACATTAGCACAAAGCCAGGTGGGCATTACTTGTTTGGCTATTGCTGCATTAGTAACTTAAGTTCTCTTGTGTTTTCTTAAATGAGTTCTTGAACGCCTAAGAGATTTGTCCAGGTAAGCCAAGTGGAGGTTAGTAGCKTACTGCCAGTTAATCATTATTAGCTAATATTTCAAAATTTTTAGTAAGAATAGAGTTCCTAAAGAAATRCGAGTATCAGTTTGTGTCCTTCTGATGTTTCTTATTCTGATTTCTTCAGGTTTATCCATTAGCTTCAGTGCGTTTGAATGTTCTCCTTTAGAGTTGGTGATCCTGTTTTTCCCTTGTCCTTTTATTTCCCCTCATGCTGGAGGTATCTGGCGGTTCTTTCTAAGCGCTGGTCAGAGGCCTGTGTGATATTTCTGCTCGGAAGTGTTGGACTCAAATGAAAGCGTGCTACAACTCATCTGCACGCTCAGTATGTGGTGCTTCCTACCGACGAGAGTCCTGCCATTAGCCGCGCTCCTGCATTTTCCCTTGTGCAGCAGTGGTGTGCTGGTGCAAGGATGTTGCGTGCAGACGTTTCTGCGTGCTGTCCGGCACCAGGAGAGCACCTTGGAGGGCTCCCTGCTTTTCCATTGCAGCAGGTGCCCGCTGAAATTCTCTTTAAAGCCCACGGAAGATTTTAATCTCAGAATYGTTTGCGTTTCTTTGAAGTAGATGTTGCTTAGCAGACAAACAAAGTTTCTGCAGGAGGATCCTGAGTGACCCGAACATCTCAGATGCCAAGCTGGAATCGTTAGAAGTTTGTTGTTGATCCCACAGCCCTTGCGTAGGCAAAGCTCCCTTAGCGTTGAATRAAGATTCCCTGGAATGAGGCTTTCTAAGACAGAAATTGGTGACTCAGTGTGCAGAGCAAAGCCCCAAATTCAGTGCGAAGGCCTTGGCTACTGTGTGGCTAGAGGTGCAGAGAAGCAAATAGTTTAGCCTCCTGTTGGAAATGAGCCTGGTTACAGCATGGCTTGGCCATATGGGCTTAGACCAGGAACCAGAAACGTGGTGTTTGTTCCGTGGGTGGTTCGGGCGCTTCTCCTCTCGGTGCCCCTGTGTGGGCCTGGGCTTGGTGGCTTTGCCTCTTCCTGTTCAGTGGTAGYGACGGGGCCAGCTGTGGAAGCGCGAGGCCGTGCGCGACCGCCCGCCTGCCCGCCCAATGCCGTGTCGAAAGCCCTCGCCCTGTTGCGTGGGCTTGGCTAAGAGCCCAGCGGGAAGGTCTGCTCTGCGGCGTGGGTGACCCCTGAAACACGGCACTGTGTGCGCCCGTGTGCCTCCTGTGCTTGGGAATRTTTGGTGTGCTTGGAGTAGCCGTTACCGTGCAGCTCTGCCTCAGCATTGCTTTTTTGTTCGTCCCGCTCTTTCTGACCATCAGCCTTCTCTTCCTGACACATCATGACTAGAAATATCTTTTTTTTTTTTTTTTGTGGTAAAAGTGATTCTGAATGTTTTTCTCATAAAATCACCGAACAACTAAAAATGTTTCTCCAAAACCCAGCCTTCTGCTTATGTCTCTCATCATATATGATGCCTGTCATTTATTCCACATTTCTCTGATGCTTCAACTTACCCTGTACTCCCCAAGCAAACAAAAACGTAGCGTGGAGGGTGAGATCTTGACACAGTGACCTCCTTCTGAACATTCCCTCCTTTGTCAGAAGCAGCAAAGCCAGAGCGGCTCCGCTGGCTCGCGGCACTTGGAGCAGTTTGACRTTTTCTGCCTGGCGTGGTTTCAGGGCTCGCTTTGTTGTGAGCCCAAATAGTGAATGAGATGATGAAAAGAAAAAAAAGGAGCTTGCAAGAACTTGTCCACTGCTTTTAATTTTTTTTGATAAACAGTTTGCAGCAGCACAACTTTGATCCAGCGTACAGCAGAGCTGCCTCTTCTGTGCAGCTCTGCAGCACTCTCTGGGAGTGACAAAGGAGAGCTAATCTTCTTTTTCTTTATCAATAGAATAAAAACTGGTAAGTGGTGAGCTAAATAGTGAATAATTTAAGAAATTGCTGCTCTGCGATACTCTGTGTGTGTGTGTGTGCACATGTGTGCATCTGCTTTTGTGCAAACGGTGGGGGAGTGGCGTGTTAAATCCAGAAGATTTGTTAGGGGTAATTTTTTTCTCGTGACTGGAGGTTGGAGCTTTAACTTCTCCTTGCTAATGCATGTAAATAGCTTTCTTGTCCTCTTAATGAGGAGACTGGCTTGTTATCCTGGCCAGCGCAGCTGGGCATGGTTCCAGGAGCAGAGGCGCTCCATTCCAGAGACAAAGAAGCCAGTGCAGGCGCACGGAGAAACCTGGAACATCACAGCGTAGATTTTTGCGGAGCGATGACTCATTCCAGTTCACAAAGGATTCTGGGCAGGGTAGTGAGAAGTCAGGTTGGCTGAGCCATTCCTATGACTTCACTTTGCAGAGAACCAGGCAGAAGAGGAGTGACACTGCAGAATCCTGAGGCATTGCAGTGGAGAGGTGCTTTGCTACGACTGTGAGTGCCCTCGGAATACGGGGTGGTATTAGCATGGGATTCCAGCTGTTATGGGAAAATAGGGCAAAAGGAGAGAGATGTTTTCAAAACACTGCGTGGGAGTTATATTTGTAGTGCCCTTTAGATTCTCTGCCTCCACCTTCCCTGTCATTCCTTAACCATTTGTTTCTCTTATTGTGTGAGATTTAGGTGCCTTACGGAGGATCAGCATAGGTATTGCTTTATCTTCTTCTTCTTTTTTTTTTTTTTTGGAAGCCTCTATTTCTTATGTTAAGAGGTAGGCATTCAGCATGTTACTGCCTAAAAGCATGCTTTGTTTTCCTTCTTTCAGGTCCTGTGGCACTGATCTCCGCTGCAGCCAGCCAGCTTCCACAGTGATATAAGYCCCAATACGCACGCTGTTGTTACCTCCCCGCTACTCTGGATACTCTGCTGGGGCATGGAACCACACCACAGGGGTTCAAGTAAGTCCCCCTTTTTTAACATATTGTGTGCCAGGAATGTACATGTTGTCATTTATTAAAATATACGTTTGAAAAATATTTTTTTGAGGATAAACATTCTAAGGTACACAATATATTAAAAAAAAAAAAAGAATCCCAGGATATCATCAAAATCTCCCCAACTGAATCCTCTCTGGGATAGTTCCATGCTCCAGCAGAAACTTTTTATGATCATGGTCTTAACGTGCTGGGATATCACTTTGGATCAGGAGGCAGCTGGCCACAGGACACAGACAAAGAAAAGCAAATAGAAGTCTGCAGCAAGTACACAGCATGAATCCATGTAAGACAAAGCTGGTGACTGCGGGCAGTTTAGCACCTCTTTCCAAAAAGAAAGAGGCGCTTGGCGTGTCCTGCTTGGAGGTCATGTTTTTTGCTGAGTCCAAATGGTTAAAAGGATCAATTTCCATAGCTGGTGTAAAGTGTAGTATTGAAGCTGCGGACAGTGGTCTCGAGCATTTTCGAAGGCAACTGTTTGTCATATGGTGGTTCGTGTTTAAGATTGCTGTGTTTTCATCAGGCTGGTCAGAATTGGAGCGGTTGTAATTTTCTGGGTTCGTGGCCTGTATCTGTAGGCGAAGGTACCTTCTTATTGTGCATGTCTTGCAGAGGTGCAGAAGAGCTTGTTGGTAAGATAGTGCGTGTTACTGCACTTCTCAAACCTTTCAGGGCTGTACTGTCGTTCTGCAAAACTGATTGGAGGTGCAGGGATTGTTGTTTTGTTTTACGATGAACGGAATCCTTGTCATAAGCTGCTCTTAAACATGAATGAATGGTCAAATCTTTAATGCATTTTGTTCTTTATGCTGCCGGTTTTCTGATATATGTAATAGACCAGTAAACAGAACTCACAGCTTTGTTTGTAAAATATGCCAAGAAGTGTGATTTAAAGGGAGTGTTTAGCCATGGCTGAAAATTGTGCTTGGCTGGAACTCTACAAGCAGCACACTTCCACATTTTCTGTGTTCCAGATTTGGCCAGTAAAACATGTCCCTTTCTCTATTAGTATGCTAATGTGGAGCCAAGGTATTTCAGAGTAATCTGGGCAATAGCACAGAAATCTGCATATTCTTCCTGTTCTCTCCTGTTTTTTTAATCAGATGAAAACATTGTCTGACTTAAAGTGGCAATTATGTATCATTGTTATGAGTTATGAAAGGKTTTTTTGGGGGCTACATCAGGATAAGTGTTCTGTGATTAGGGTGATTCAGTTGTGTTGGAGGTAAGGGGAAAAGAGGCAATGTGCAGCCCGGGCCAGATGTGTAACTTCTTCAACATCTGCCTGTCCCCTAAGTCATTCTAAAAATATGCCTTTCATGGAGAAAGTTTTTCATTTGACTTTTTTTTGAAAAAGAGAAGATATTCTATGTCAAGTAGCCCATTTTTGCCTCTTAATGGTGATTTTGTTTCTGTTAGCTCTCTTTTGTTGAAGAGGAGCCTTCTCCATTACACAAAACAAACTGCTTGTAGTTTTTCCCAGAGTGAAACCATAATTTTATRTTGAACATAACAGGCCATTGGCATGAAAATGTGTGTAGGGGATTGCTGTTGCAACCRTCACAGTAATCATATGGTGCCATGAACTTACTGAAGTATGGTTTGATGTTTCCTGAATAACATGGTAGTCTTGCAAGCAGTAAAAATAGTGAAGCCTGATATTCCTTTAGCTAGTCTTCTGGAGCAGGTTCTCTTACTGCTRCTGGAACGTGGCAGAGCCCTAAGCTCGCTGCAGTTGGAATGTGCGTAGCAAACACTTGTTGCTGTAGACTCTCTGTTGTCTAGTGAGACCCAACCTTTCTGGTTTCTTCCTTCAGTGCAGGGACTAATAACTCTGCTTTCTTATGTCCAGATGCCTTTTTTCACAAAGCTTGTGGCAAATCTTGTGTTTTTGAGGTATCTGCCCTCTCTCAGCTTAAGGGAGGAGGTTCAAAAGTCAATCAGGGATGAGGAAAAGACAGAAGCATATTCAAAGACTCTGTTTGCACAAGCCCCATTGCCTTCAGAAACCAGGGTAAAAATCGTGGTTTAAGTTTGTCTTCATTTATAGGAGAGAAAAGGTTAAAAAGGTGTTGAGTGACAGAATGGAGAAGAGAATCAGGATTTTGGCTTCTTATATTTAACAGGATGCGGAGCATAATCAGAGGGGCTCTTCCCTACATTCAAGGAGGTAACATAAAAAATCCAATAAAATGTGGCTGTGCATTGAAACACTGATAGTCTGTGGAAATAATTTCCTTAATTTTCCTTTATAAGAACTATATTGAATTGATTCTACTTATAAGCAATTTTTTTTTTACTGAACTTACCGGCATAGGACATGGTCTTGCTGGTGTAGGTTGAGGACGTGTGGATTTTCACTCTCAACTCTATTACTGACTCTCACTCTCTTATTTTCTCATCTGKATGTTAAGGATAGCGATGGTTGCCTAGTTTTCCCAAGTTCATTGAAATCCACCAGAAAAAAATGTGTTATGTAAGAGATGATTATTTGTTCTATTTGTTACTTAATGCTTTGTTTAAGTAGTGATAATTATTCCTCTTATAGTAGTGCTAGAAATCACCATGGTAAAAATGAGGAAATGYCATTCAATCCAGTTAAGTTAAATACCTTTTTAAAAAAATATGGAAAACTTTAAGAAAAAATCTATAAGGAAAAGTTTGGAAAGACTGCAGAAAGAGAATTGAAATATATATAGTATGATGTTTAAACAAAACATACAGTCAACTGGTGAAAACTGCTTTCTGGACTCCAGTTTTCTTTTAATTGGGAACACAAACATGAAAATCAAGGATAGTAATTTGATTTCAAAAGAAAGCTGCTTGAAACAAGCCTCAGTCAGAGCTAACAGGAGCCATATGTTGGATCCTTTGTGTCAGTGATGTGGTCTTCMAAAAAAAAAAAGAAAGGAAAAGCTTATGTGATTTTTTTTTAATAGATCTTTCCTAAAGAGCTTGTATTAAACCTTCTGATCAAAAACCTAAACAGTATTTATGCACGTAATTGATGTTAATATATTAAATGGTAAACAGAAGATATTTTCTGGTGTTGGGCATCAAAGAAGTTTGTTTGCTTGGCTGTAACCACAGAGCACCACTTGTAACTTCCCAGAGCCCAGGGGTATTTGAGATAAAATTTGGCRAGTTAGAGCCTCCCTAAGTAAGAGGCTTTGGGTCTTCTCAGGGTTTTACAGCCATGCCAGCCTCTCTGAGCTGGGCCTACCTGTGATCTCCAGCAGACATTTTACTGGCAACTACAGGTCTGCCTTGCTCCAGAGTTAATTCTGGCAGCAGCAGCAAAGGTGAAGCAAGAACTGCCTGGGTGCAGCGAAGGAGGCTGGCAAGTTTTCAGTGGGAAAGAGCCTGGTAATAGTGCCATGTAAAACAGACAGGAAGGCCCTCGCTTCGACCAGTGTATACTGTCCGTGGGCTTTTGCATTCAGTCTTTTTAATTACAAGTGTGTGTACGGTTGTGGTCGTATTTATAGTTAATTAAATGGTGGTTAAGTTCCCAAATATTTGCAAGCAAGCGTGTGTGTTATCCTGGCATAGCGCAACTGCAGCACGCTTTGCTRGAGCTTGTGTTAACATGAAGTCACTGATACTCTGTGTGTGTGTTTTAGGCGAGTGAGTTGGGCGAAGGACGAACACTGGTTCCGTTGGAAATCGTAGAGCAACCCACTTGTTAGGCGGCAAGGTGGTGCCTGGGTGTTTTCTGTCCCACTGTCCTGCGAAAGCATTCCAGTGCTGCAGGGCCTGCCTGGAAAAGAGAAACGCTGCAAAGTGCAGGGTTACAGAAATCCAGCAAAGCATCCTTGTTTCCTGAGGCTGACGGAGGTAGGAGGTGGCAGCCACGGGAGCAATCCACAGAGCCGGTTTGCGTGGGCTCCTTGCAGCCAGGGGAGCGGGAACAGCTGCCCTGGGACGGGCAGAGGCCCGGTCCCTGTTCAAGGTGTCCCTCTGGCTGGGTGAGCTGCGTGTGTGGCCCTGGTTCCCAGCCCTCYTCCTGGCCCTATCCCTCTTGGGGAAGACCATTCCTGCGTTGAGACCCGTGTTCTGCCTCCTTGAGATCCTTGTGCTTCGTAGTGAAATGAGTCCCCTTGGATGACGAGGAAGGAGAGAGGGAAGGTGTCTTTGTCCTGCTCTCCTGTCRTGGTGCCTATGTGCATGGGAGTGCTGGTCTGCACCTCGAGGACGTGCATGGGGCTGCTCGTTCCATGGTGCTCAGCTTAACTCTGGCTTTGCCTCCTGGACAGGGGAACCGTGCCAGCCCGTTCCAGTGCCCAGTGACCCTGGGCACGCTGAACCTCTGCTGGAGGTCGTTTATACCAGTCTGCTTCACTTTGCTCTGAATCAAATTTACTGACCCTCACAAGGACACCCATGGCATAAGTAACCTCTGGGACAGGAATTCCTTAAACTGCGCAGCTAAACTGCATAGATCTCTTGTCATTCTTCTTTTTCTTTGTGGTTGCTGCTGTTCAGAGATGGTAAACTTGCCTGTCTTGCTGGTTATAGATTATATATCTCAGGTACAACTGTTTGTAAGCAGTAATAATGGTTTGTTTGCAAATCATGTGGGATTTTGGGCAAACGGTGCTAGCTCCCATGTCACACAAAAGTTACTGTGTCTCCTTGTGAGCCATCTGCAGTCTTCAAGATTACCTTTGCTTGTCTGTAAAGCACACATGGCCGTGGCTTTTCAGGCACATGTAAGTGAAGAATGTCCAGAAAAGGTGGTATTTTAAGACCATCATTCCGTGTCTGTGGTCAGGCAGGAGTGAGGAGGGTCTGTGTGGTTCAGGTCGTTCTTGTATGTTGAGTGATGGGTGTCCCCGCTGCACAACAGGTTGCACAGCTGGTCTATGGAAAAATATTGCTTGTAAGTCATCAGCGAAAGAGTAGCACAGTTTACAAAAAAAAAAGAAAAAACAGTCTTGGTGAGGGAACCAAAGTGCTGATTGTAAAGCAAGATTAAATTATTTTGATATTCGCTCTTTGAGAATGCAGTTCCTGTTTGGTAGACATATGGAGAACGTGGAATTAATAGGGCCAATAATAATCCTCAAAATTATGGAGAAAAGTTTGAGTTTGAACTGACTCCCAGCGATTTTATTTCTGATTTGATCATTAAGTATGCTCAACAGCAGGAGAAATATGGTGAAGTTCTTGAGATTTCAAAACCACTTGGATAAAACTTAATCCTGGGTTGGTATTTGACCAGAAAAACAGTTCATAGCCTGACACCCCTCCTGTTTTTTAAAATATGAATTGATGAAGAGTTTTCAAAGGCAACGTGAGAAAATATTATTTGGGTGAAGTTACCTCAGAATTTTGAGAGCTTGCGCAAACCATTAAATCCCTCCTAAAGAAAGGAGAAGGGGGAAAAGAAAGTGTCAGGGCAAAGACATGGAGTACGTAGATCCAGGAGGGACCTGTTCAGGATAGCATTCTTTACATGTTTGATGCTTTTATGCCTCAAAAGAGTGTGTATGTTGCTC
The DNA here is from genome assembly GCA_003342815.1 of Eudromia elegans. Taxonomy (NCBI): domain Eukaryota; kingdom Metazoa; phylum Chordata; class Aves; order Tinamiformes; family Tinamidae; genus Eudromia; species Eudromia elegans. The sequence goes on from PTEX01000191.1 coordinate 148,572, forward strand.
TGTCAGCTGAGTGAAAATGTGAGTCATTAGCACTTAACATATTTTGTCTGATTTTTTTCTTACACTATTAAGACATAATCTCTCGGTTGGAAGTGGTTAGGTGATCCGTACTGCTGGCTTTTGAAAGGGCAATAAAGTGTCTGTCCAGAGAAATCTGTGTAACCCTTTTGTTTATAGTTACCTCATAGGACATTCAAGCAGCCAATAAATGCCAGTTTGGAGGCATTTTTGCCATTCTGTCTACAGCATCCTTTGAGAAATTGTGTAATGTATTTTTAGCTTTCTAGAGTTTACCACATCTTTTGGGGTTTTGAAATAGGATGCTAGATGGCTCTTACTGTAGGGCTTTTATTCCAAGAACAAGGTAAAAAGGACAGCGCCGTGCGCATCATCTCGTGGTTACATCTTTAAGCAAACTGCTTCACTGCGTGTCTGGTGTCTCTCTACAGGTGATGTATCACCCATCAGCATGTCTCCCATCAGTCAGTCACAGTTTATTCCACTTGGGGAAATCCTTTGCCTGGCCATCTCCGCAATGAACTCTGCCCGAAAACAAGTCACGCAAGAAGCACTCATGGAGCACCTAACAACTTGCTTCCCAGGTAACTGTACATTAACAGAGCAGTGATGAAATGGGCTCATCCTCTCCCAAAACTGCTCGTCTCTCTCTCTTTTAAAAGAGGAAATTTTGATATTTGGTGGTCTGTTTTTCTTTACTCTTCTGGATGGGAACATTGATTAATCCTGAGAGGCAACACAGAAGTAAAAGGAGGCCTAAAGGTTCTAGTTTTATAACCTTTCTCTGTTTTCTGTTCTTTTATGACGAATAAATAAGGTTTGTGTGAGAGAAGTTTTGCAGGGTTAATTCCTGACATCATGTAAATATTAAATATATATATGTAGAGAGAGGTACTAAATCACAAACRATGTTCTTTTGTTTTCTTTAAATGGATATCAGAACTCGCTCACCTCTGATATTTCTCACAAAAATACCTTCTTTAGCACTATAGTCACAAGTACTGACTTCCTTTAGTACTTACGGAGAACAAAGCATGTGTCATAGCCGAAGTAGACTTACTCCAAGCTKATTTGAAGCTGACTAGTAGAGCTCTGTGGACTTCAGTCACTGCAAGCGCTGTTCACTTTCCATGGGGATAATCTCATGGAGGTCTCTATGTAGAGACAGAGATACATGGCTGTGTTTATAAACACTGTGTTTCGTTCAGATATTTTCTTGCTAGTATTTGCTAATATCAAATAGTAAAATGGAAATGTCTTGGATTAAAGATGGAAAGTTGCATTAGGAATATATTCATGAATATGCAGCTGGAGTTAGTGAATCGTGCTGAACAGATCTTGCAGAGGCAGCTGAGTGCAGATAGTGTAGAAGTGTGGTGCAAAAGCTGTGGGCAGGGGCTTACTGCTCGGGAGAGCCCAGCTCTGCCATGTGTGCTTCATGGGCCCCGTGCAACGCATTTAACCACGTGGTGCCGTAGTTTACACCTCTGTGAACTGGCTGAGAAATGTCTCTCATGTGCCGCCTGCTACAACTCTAAAAAAGTTCATTACAGAATCTTCCGTAAGAAAGCCACTGGTACAAATGCCTCATCTGGACAGCCTCTTTTGGCTGTGTTTTGATGTCTTGAACTTTCTGGCTGTGAATTGTAGAGCGTGAGGATCTTACAGTCTTGAAGGATACCTGTTTTTTTTGCCATAGACGGTGCAAAGTTCTGAAATCTTAAAACATAATTAAAAATCCTGAGCTAGTTTTTGAATTAAACAGTTGTAGCTGGTATCTGATAAGGGCATTTCAGAAAGAAGTACTGCAAGCATATTTTGCAAATGCTGTCACTCTGTGCCAATTCGTGGCTTTGTTTATGTGGTTTTTTTTCAGTACACTTTGCATATTTTAGAAATAGTTATACACGTTGAATATCATGTAAAGAAAGTAAAGTTGAAAATTGTAGTTCTAGTTTAATTCATTTTTGTAATTTTTCCCCAGTTGTGTTTTCTGTATTGCTGTGCACTAGAAGGGTTTCRTAGATTGCAAATATTTTTCCATTGATGCTATCAACATGTTTAATAAAAACATTGTTGTGTGCTGGAAATTATAATTTATTGATAGCATCCCTTGAGCTTCCTGTGAATGTGGTTATCCGTTGGCTTTGCATTTTGTGCTGTTCCTGCTGGACAGAAACATACATAAAAAAAAAATTCAGGCTGGATTATTTTGTAGACTGTGCTCACAAGGAGCCTGAGGCAAGTTAACACACAGTCTCTTGCTACCTCTTTTTTTTCTTTCCTCTAGATACGAACGTGTGTATTTCTCAAATCTGAAATGAAGAAAAGGAGAGACTTGTGTTTCCTACTCCACCTCCCCACATGTCCAAAAGTAAAGAAAAAGAAAGATTTCATCCTTGGTTTTCGCATTTTTTATCCCCTCTCTAGAAGATGCCTTCCTCTCATGGCCGTGCCGTGGTTAACACAGGGAGCCTGCACGAGGCTGCGATCGTTACTCGCAGATCTCGCCTCTTTCCAACAAACAGAACCTCTCCTTGTGCTGAGTGGTGTTTCCACTTGTCTGTCCAAGCTCTCACATAAATCAGCTTGTGGCTTTTTGAGCCCTTGTGTTGTGTGTGGCTACTAGCAAATATTTCCTACCCTCCCATATGTTGGTAGTTGATTTTCTCTGTTTGCAACCCRATGCTCTGAGGGAGGAGAGCATTACCGATGGACTCGTATTTATCATTGTCAATAACCTCCCTGCGCATCTCRCCCTGTAGCAACACGTCCCTGTCTGTGGCGTTCATGCTTTAACCAACAGATGCTTCGCTGAGTTTCACGCCGTGTATAAATTTCCTAAGACCTCCAGATGCCATTTTCTAACTGCCTAAGAATAATAAACCTCTTTGCTCAGTGCAGGATCTTGTGCTTGCAGCCTAGCCCTCCGGTTTGCTGAGCCATTGTGCAGGCACAAATCTGGGCCACGGCTCTGTATGAAATAAGGTATGCTAATTATTTATAACATCACATAGCAACCACTCCACATCCTTAACTAGTATTTCATGAGCCAATCGGAATACTTCCTTTATCCCTTGTTAAGCCTCAGCATCAGCTCAGGAGAAAATCATTTTAACAGATTTAACACCATTTAAATACTACTTCAGATTTATTTTTCATAGATTTATTTTATTGAAAAAGTTTGTAATGATAAAGCACATCTTGTTTGTGCCTTTGTGATTTATCTTTTTTTTTTAATCAAGAGAGTTCTGCTGCACATGCTTCCATTATTCTAGCTTAAAATTTAACCGTGAGACCATTTTTGACAGTGGTTTAAGTCCCATACACTAAATATAAATCTTTGGAGTCCAGTATAACAGCTATGGATGTAACCTCTTTTCCTGTGTTTGACAGCCAGACCCTCTTATCAGTACAACCATGGCTGGAGAAAACACTGAAYCTTCATTTATGCAGGTTTTACTAAAACTTTCTTTTTCCACCTCCCGAAAATTATTAAGGTAGTTAATCTTCCCTGCTTTTTAAAGTGTTGAAAATTTCAAACACATTTGTCTCACTGAAATGTGCTACTTAGGAAGTGAGCAAATGGCTTCCTGAAAACTGGCAAGTTCCCGTGACTTCCCCCTCAGAGCATGCGTGTGTGCTCGCCGTGTCCGACGGGCATGCGGCACTTCAGGGACGCCCATGCATTAGCCGAGTTCAGCCGGGGTCAGCGTGCTCGGCGAGCGCCCGCGAGACGCTCTCCTGTCTGGAAGCGCCGCGCACGGCAGGGCAGACTCTCCTGAGATGCGGGAGATGTACATGTCTGATGATTCAGGGTCCAGACGGCTTCTGCTTCTGAATTATTAAAGCGCTACATAATCTTAAAGAACACCACTGCTGTCATGCAGTATTTTAAATGATGCAGTCTCTAAACTACTTTTTTTTTCCTTCTTCTTGCTCTCGTTTACTGGGGGACAGGAGAGCAGGAGATATCTGTGAGCACCGTGGGGCAGGTTTCATATGGATGTAATGTGGGCAGGTTGCTGGGAAGAGAGAAGCCTTTGGAAAGGCAGGAAATGGTGGTTTTTCCCCTAATTTTGGCACTGGGATGCTCTCAAGTTGCCTCTTGTGAGCGAGCAGTTTCCTTTGTGCTGTGAACAGTAACCACTGGCTAGACACAGTCAGCCGTGTGGATCTTCCCACCTGGACTTCTCAGCTTGGGATAATGGAATTGTTTACAGGAACTAGAGGCCACTTTGGCCTATTCCTTCTCTGGCTCACAAAATGTGAAAAGGTTTACAGCGATCCAATGGTTAAAGGACAGAGGAAAAAAAAGAACTGTCTTTCACTCACTGAAGGGTTTTGGGGCTGGTCTCTTCCTATTCAAGCCAGGAGAATTTGGGCTGGTGGCTCCAGCTGGAGTAGAGTTGGCCCCAGTTTGCTCCCATTTTACCATTTCTCAACAGTGTATCTACTTAATTGTCAAGTGCACTGAAATTGGGCGTGAGGATCACAGGKTGACCCACTTCTACCTTAGATCTTTGCCTACAGTTGAGTTTTCCTGCATATTTTCTTTTAAAGTTTTTACAGGTTAAAGATGTATGTAGTAAAAGTCCATGCGGAAGAATATGCATTTTACTTTTTAATCAACCTGTCACATTCTGACATGGAAATCCCACCAGCTTTGTGTCTAAAACGAGTGCAGAATATCCTTGTGTTCTTTAGCTGTGTGAGTAAGAACTGCCTCCTGGGAGGATCTCACTCTCCCAGTGTTTATATGGGAGGTCTGGGCTTCTAAACTTACAGAATTCCATTACAGGCCCCAGATCAGGTGCAATAAATCATAGACCCTCCTGCACGTTGTTTGTGTCACCCATTACAATATAGGCTCGTGTGGAACCCTGGCTATTTCCCCCTGCTTCGGTTTTGAAACGAAGAACCAACAACAGGAGGTGGAGTGTTGGAGTAGCTGGTCCGGAGAGACAATGAAAGTAGTAGCAAGAGGAAATTGTTGGCTAGGATAAAAAGAGAGAAAATGGGAGAGAAAGGTGGAAATAAACACAGAAAGAAAGAGAAAGTTCTGAAATGTGAAACATAAATTTACTTGTCAGCACAATAAATTAACTTGTCAGCAGTTTGGGAACCAGTTTTGCTTGATAATTTTTTATCCATGTTCTTCTTTTACTTAGATTGTGTATGTTAAGGTCAGAAATCCATTCTTATAGTCACTGCTAGGTATTTTGCACTTCCTAGTGTAAATAAACTCACTGATTTTTGTGCTTATTTAACTCAGGATATGAGCAGTGGAAGCCAGTCAAGCATGTATCTGCTGAACTCATATCATACATAGCCATATTTAAAGTACTCATGTAAATACTAAGTATACCGAAGTATTTAAACTAAAACCAGCAGGTGCCTGAGTGCTGCCTCCCACCATGCCAAAAAGCCAAATTGGAGTTTGAGTCTATTTCTGCTTTCATGTATAGAAATATCCCTGAAAGAAAGACTTGAACAAAACCTGTACCAGTGTTAGTTGGTGATGTTGGCGTCCAAAGATCCTCCCATCTACCAGCATCCCAGCTGGGACAGTGAACAACAGGAGTTTATGGTGGGAGTGATAAAAGGGGCAGCATCCAACTCCAGAGAAGAGGCTGACACAAGTAACTCAGAGCATCACTGACTGCCAAGGCATGGTGATTATTTTTTCCCTTTGGGTATGCCTGCACATTCTGTATTCACAAGATTTAATCAGTGTAACTACAGTGCATCCAGTGTTCAGAGACTCATTTACCCACCACATCGTAGTCATTATGGTTTATTGAGTGAAAAATATGTATTATTATTTTTACCATGTATTTGCAGTGCATATTTGCATAAGTTAGTGTAAAACATCAGCAGATCCATTTCAGTCCCGTTTGCATAAACTCCCAGGAGAGTGTTTTCTTCTCTTTATATTGTACCGGTATTTTTAATCAGTGTGGGGKTTTTTTTGAAGATTAGAAAAAGGCCCAAASTAAAACCAGATGGAGTACCGTGTGCTCCCAGACAAAGGTAGGGATGTGTTGAGACCTGAAAGCTTCTGGATCGGTCAGGTTGTGCATGTGGAGGTGGGAGGAGAGGGTGGCTGCTGCACAACTCTTGCAGCTCTGTGGCAGCAAGGTTGGACCCTGCAATGCATAGGAAGAAGCAATCCCTGCGCTTGGCTTTGGGGTCATCCACTTACTGTGGTGAAACAAAAAGCCATTTCTGATATGTTTGCATGTCCAGTTATTCCAGGGTCTCTCTGAGGTTATCCCATTAAATGTGGACATCCTGAGAAAAGAAAAAAAGATGCGTGTTCCTGATTCTCCATTTCTTTTGCATTTTTTTTCCTCTCRTAGCTATTCTCTAAAATTATATCCTCTCTCTACCTCTTTTTTTCCTCCAATTGGATCATCTACAATCTTCGATCCAAACTTCTGTGGACTGCATGAAATACATTTAATACCCTTGTGTACTTCTCTGTGAAACCTTCTTTGCTGTAACTGTCTTCACTGATAGGTCTATGTTCTTAATATTCTGCTCTTTATGTTATAAGATTTTAGTTATAGCCATTACTAGATGTGTGTTGTATAGTAATGTCTCTATTCAAATAACATCCACAGCTATGCATAAGAGTATTAGTCTGTTTCCTGCAGCATACTGCCGAGGAAGAGGGTGAGTTAAGGAGTTCCTGTAAATTTTCTGTTTCTTGTCTGCTGTCATTAAGCCCTCAGGAAGGATGAATTCTATATGCAAGAATGTGCRTGCAGCTGCCACTGCTAACATACAGAAACAACAGCATATAATCCTTCAAAAGTTGAGTACTAGTGTTCTCCAACTGTGCACATTCTTGGTAAAGTGTATTTCAGAAGTTTATCTTAAGAAGACATGTTACACAAAAGGAGATTTTGCTGCTAAGAGAGAGAGAAAAAAAAAAGCTAATCATTAAGAATAAAAATGCTTTTGCTGCAACATCGTCGTGCAGGTTATCGAAGCACTATTGCTAAAACATCAGGTTTAATATGAGTAAATCCAAGTCATTGGTTGATTTTTGTTTACAAAGTGGTAAGTCTGCACAGAAGGTGGAGGAGGTGAGTTGTTGTCTTTCTGTTTAAACAAAAGGAGAAAATTAAGATGACGTGTAATGTTTGTAGCCAAATATAGCGTCTGTTTTACTCAGGCCCGGTTTCTTCTCTGTGCACAGGGATGGTGCCCAGAGCTCACCTGYGTGGTTAGATGGCATCTTTACCCATTTCTCCTCTTGCTCATCAAGGGCTCTGCCCCTAGATACAGTAGGTTGTTTGCTGCCTTTAGAAGTGGACAGCTTAGGTGTGCTACCCACACTGGAGTAAAAGCATAAGATTGGCAGACAAGCAGGGCCCTGTTTGCTTCCTGGCAGGAAGACCCTTCTTCAAGCTGGGCGAGGAGGTGCCTGCTCCCCTCCTCAAGTTTGGACATAAAGATGCTGGCAGTAAAGCAGCACCACTCAGCAGTGTAACAGTAACATACGGAAGAGTGATGAGAAACTAACTSTTTTGTGATTATCTTGCTGCTGTAGGTTTAGGGGGAAGAAGTGAAGATATGATGAGCTGTTCCCTTAATGTATGTCAGGGCTTAACTTGGGCAGAGCTCCTCTAGGTTGTCCTTGAGCACAACTCTAGTTTTGAACACATTTTCAAGGTGTGGGGCATAGGGTTTAACCTGTTCTTCCTAGAAAGTTTTGACTGCCCCTTGGTGTAGTTGATTCTCTTCACCTTGCATCATTCTGTACCTTCTGGGTAGTTTGCATTTGTTTCTTATGCAGAAGCCAAGGAATTTAATCTACCTTTTGTTTGGTTTTATATGTTTGGCATAGTAAACAGTAGGTCAGTGTCCCCATGTTTTACATCCTAGAGTCGAGTGTTAGGGTGCTCAGCAGCAGGAATCCTTTCTTCTGGGAGACTGCAGGAGGTGCTGGAGCTGCTTGTAAGCTTCAGCACTGCCTAGCACTGTGAGATTTCCTATTTTGTTACCCCACCTGGAGAGGTTTTGAGGACCGAATTCGTTTGGGTGACTGAATGTCTTACTGCAGACTCTGATACCAGCCCCAGGAGTATGCACATGCTGAATGAGCCTTGCACCGAGAAACTCTGGCTCATGAGAAAAAAAGCTGTTCAACAAGGACTTTGTGAAATATAAAGTATAAAGGCTTTATCTTTCCACTCCCTTTAAGGAAAATATTGTGCAAGCTTCTACACACTCTATAACATATTTCAGTGGTGATGTTTCTAAGCTCTGCAGTGTTCATTTGCATTTTAAAAAATCCTTGAAAAATGCAGAGGCTTCTTCTAGACCTGTTTATTTGGTCTTATTTCAGAATCCCAGGTTAGTCAGTAAAGAAACCTGAAATTCTTGTTTTCTTTGTCAGATAGGGCACTCAGACGTGTCCCAGTTTTCATTGTCCTGTCTTCTGTTTGCACTGTAGTACTGAGAGCTGACTTTTCAAGCTTGTTCAAGTGTGCAGTCAACAGTGCAGTGAATGTGACAGGATTTTGGCCATAGTGCAAGGTGCTTTTGCTCTTCCTATTGTGTTTGTTACCACAAGGCACTCGGTGAATTTGCAAGCTGCAGCCTATAGGAGAAGAGCTGGTGACAGTGCACTCTGTGTGATGGAAGATACTGTACTGGTGAAAATGAAATGAAAATGAAATGAAAAGGACATTTGCTGAAATCTTTCTGTTGGTGTGAGTTCATGGAATCTTTGTCCTTGAAGATTCAGAATTTGGCTTGACAAGGTCTTAAGTGACCTGATACCAAGTGGGCCTGCTTTCCATAGGAGGGTTGGACATGTGACTTCCAGAGTGTCCTTGCAACCTCAGTTATTCCAAGTCTGTCTTTTTTTTTTCCTTAGATGATTTTTGTTGAAAAAGAAGCCTAGAGATAATAATATGAACTTTTTAGTTTAAACAAATCCAAACTTGGTTTAAATGTTTTCTTTACTTTAAAAAATGTAAAACAAGTCAGTACCCAAAATTAACTTAAAACAGATTTTTAGTTCAGTAAAAGGTATTGCTTGAAGATAATTTTTTCCACTGAAAAAAACGGAAAGGTTTTTATTTCCTATCCAATACAAATGGGTTATAAACTTGCAAACTACATCGCCTATTCCCTTAACTCTGKGTGGAACTTATTCCTACATGCAGCATACTAACTTGGTGTTTTATCTAATAAAGTGTTTAAGACTTGGTCCTGCACCACTGAACTCAGCAACAGTACTGGTGGTGGGGAGGACCACGCTCATGGTGCCAAAGCTGCCATGTGCAGGTGATCCAGGGTTCTCCTAACTGTTCCTTTCTTAGCACGTGATACCTGCACTTGGGGAGACGTCCCTCCCATCTCCCGTGACAGGTAGGGGCCTCTTAGGAACTAGAGGCTGATAGGAACTAGATCTATAACTTGCCATATAGTGGGCAGGTTTAAGTTGAATCGCATCACTCAAGCAACAGCTGGAGCAGCTGAGGCTATGGAGGCCTATTTGAGCAGGAGACTGAGTAAGTTTAATACAGTTGGTGAGAGAGGGGCAATTTGGGGGAATGCTTTTCTTTCCCCACTTTACTGTGAAAAATGGCATAGGCGTCCCAAGTAACGAGTAAGCACTGTTTTATAGCTAGCTAGACATTGTAATGAATAGTTTTAGTGAATTGGGCTGTAAATATTTGGTTGGGAGAGGAGTAAAAAGGAAATGTTTGCCCTGATTTCCTTCGCTTTACATCATCGATTCCATTTTGTAGCTTAAGGTCACCTGCACAATCAAGTGGCTAGAAGTTCTCTCTCTCTCGCTCTCTCTGTGTCTTTTTTACACTCCATTAATGTCCTCTTTTCTATTTAATTAATAATTCATATGTCTGAAGTGTAGGAGATAAGTGAAAAAACAAACAGACAAGAGGATGCCTAACAAAGTGCTTTGCTGGAGTTGTTTGTTCAGCATATTCCATCTTGCACTCGGAAAAACAACTTTTTGTACGGAAGGGAGGGAGTCTGAGGTTTATGCACTGCCTGATACGTGTTTGCTGTCGTTTCCAGGGGTTCCGACACCCAGCCCTGAAATCCTGCGGCATACCTTGAATATGCTTGTACGGGAGAGGAAAATATACCCGACTCCGGATGGTTATTTCATTGTAACCCCACAGACTTACTTTATAACACCCTCTCTCATAAGAACTAACAGTAAGTGGTACCATTTGGAYGAGAGGATACCTGACAGGTCTCAATGTACCTCTCCACAACAAGGAACTGTAACTCCCTCCACTTCGGCATGTGTCAGGGACCGAACACTACCCAAAAACCACTGCGACTCCTGCCACTGTTGCAGAGAAGACATGCACAGCATGCATGCATCTACCCTCCAGAGGAAATCAGCAAAAGACTGTAAAGACTCGTTTTGTCCTCCTTCGCTATGTCAGGTCCCACCTACTGAGAAAAGTAAAAGTACTGTCAATTTCTCTTACAAAGCAGAGACGCTCACAAAACCCAAGGATGTAGAAAAGCAGTCTAAGAAATTCGGACTCAAATTATTCCGATTAAGTTTTAAGAAGGACAAGACAAAACAGTTGGCGAATTTCTCTGCCCAGTTTCCTCCGGAGGAGTGGCCGCTAAGGGACGAGGACACCCCTACCACTATACCCAGAGAGGTAGAAATGGAGATTATCAGGCGCATTAACCCAGACTTGACTGTGGAAAATGTCATGAGACACACTGCACTAATGAAGAAACTTGAAGAAGAAAAGGCTCAACGAAGCAAAGCTGGGTCTTCAGCTCACCACAGTGGACGAAGTAAAAAAAGTAGAAATCACAGGAAGTCTCATGGGAAATCGAGGTCACACAGTAAGACTCGGGTGTCCAAGGGAGACCCATCTGATGGTTCTCATTTGGATATACCTGCTGAAAGAGAGTATGAGTTTTATGATCCCTTGACTCGATCCCCACGGGAAGGCTGTTTTATAATAGAGCACAAGGGAGATAATTTTATAATGCACAGCAATCCTAACATGATTGAATCTCACTTTCCCATGACACCAGAGTGGGATGTGTCTGGTGAGTTGGCCAAAAGAAGAACTGAAATGCCTTTTCCTGAACCTTCCAGAGGAAGCTCCCACTCCAAGGTCCATCGGAGCCACAGCCATACACAGGATCGAAGATCAAGGAACGAGAGGTCCAGTAAGGCCAAAGAAAGGTCTAGATCTATGGATAACTCCAAGGGACCTCTAGGCTCTGCTACTTTGGGCACACCTGAAGACATAGGTGAAGGCTGTAGCCCGGATGACCAAACAACTAGCCAAACTTACATCGACGATAGTACCTTAAGGCCATCTCAGTCACTCAGTCATCAAAGGGCTCTGATTTCATCTGCAGGCTACAAAGAGACTTGCATCCCCGAAATAGTTAGTGGCAACATAGAGACCCCCAGTTCTTGTAGCCTCTTGGAACCAAACAAGCCGACGGAGAGTTTGCCATCATACAGTGAGCTCAATTCCTGCACAACCAAGTCTGCCGTGGACGACTATTTTCAGTGCAACACATCCAGTGAGACTGTGCTCACGGCCCCGTCGCCGCTGGGGAAGAGTAAAGAGGATCACGACACGCTGACGGTGGCAGATGGGCTCAAGAAAATGACTCCCTCCGAAAGACAAGCTCAACATGTTGCCAGGGAGCCTGGCGTGCACAAAGAGGAGTCTCCGAAGGCTCCAAGCGGCGGTTCAGCAGTTGCTGGCCAAACTCCAGAGGTGATCGCAAATGGGCGGCTGGTTCAACACCATAACACTGAATCAAGCAGCCTGGATAAAAGGAAAGAAATATTCAGCAAGGATACGCTCTTCAAACCTCTGCACAATACTCTCTCTGTGAATAGCTACCATAAGTCTAGCACACCCCTGCTKAAGCCCCATCAAAAGACCCCCTCTGACACATTGCCAGTCAGATGTGAGAAACTTGAACAAGCGATAGTAACCTCAGTCACACAAGTCCTGCCCGTTTCGCAGAGACAGCAAGAGGCGAGTGGGAACCAGGAGGCCTCCTTCGACTACTACAACGTGTCTGACGATGATGACTCGGAGGAAGGAACGAACAAAAATGCCGAGGAGGAGAAGAACAGGGAGGATGTTGGCACTATGCAGTGGCTGCTAGAGAGGGAAAAAGAAAGGGATCTGCAGCGAAAGTTTGAGAAGAACCTTACTCTTCTCACCCCGAAGGAGACAGAAAACAGCAACAACCAGAGAGCCAACCATTCAGCTCGCCTGGACAGCATGGACAGYAGCAGCATTACTGTGGACAGCGGGTTCAACTCTCCACGGTAGGACTGTCGCATTCATTACAACTTTACAGGCTAGAGCATTCMATTTCTTAGTAAATTGCTTGTTTGATGTTGGTGAAAGAGCATAGAGGCATGTTAAACAATTTCACGTGTTTTTAGACAATGTTTTGTGCTGCTCCGGAGTCCTCGATTGAAATGCATGGGCTTCCCCCCATGCTGTATGCAAGCAGTACCCATTTGCAGCATTGACTCTGTATTGGTTCTTTTTTATTTTGCTAAAAACTTTATTAAGTAGAATAGAAGGGATAAGCTACCACTTACTCCCCTTTTCATTTCCCTCTAGAGTGTCATCAACAAGACCATCTGGTAGACTAGAGATAAATAGGTGGCATAATCTTTGAGTCAGAGCAGAAAGGAAAAAAAGTGATACTTGTTTTGGGGTTGAGCTTCTTGATTTGTTTTCTTGAAAAGTTGTGGAAGTTGTATCTTATTGCAAACTGTTGAGCCTGGAACAGCCATTCCCCACCCACAACCGAAAGTGCTCGGGATATTGGACCTTCAGTGACGACCAAGGGCTGCATCAGCAGAGAGAGGTGTCCTGCCTAGGATATGTGGGAAGAGAGTCCAGGCTTTTCTGTGTGGTGGTGATGGTTAGTTGTTTCCATTCCAGGGATCTCAGACATCATGGAACTCTCACTGTGGTAGGAGCCTTGCAAATGCAGGGAAGGGAGAGTTGCTGATCTCTTGCCTGCCCTGAAGATTTTACATCCCATTTCCAGGTTAAGAATTTTTTGCTTGAGTCTTCTTCCTTCTCTCTGACCTTTGGAAGTCCTGGGTCCCAGGTGCRATGGAGCTTATCTGTTACTGTTTGCCCTGGATAGCAACCCATCAGAGTCCATACTCTAAAAACACAAAAATAATTTGCAGCGGTGGTTACAGCATCCTACTTTAGGCTTAAATTATTTATTGCCCGTGGTTTAAAAATAAAACCTCCAGGACTCAATCTGCACTAGGTGAAAGAAAATGGTTTTGTTTTATTTTCCTGTATATAGTATTCTTATTTCTCAGAGTTATATATTCTCTTAAATCAATAGCATGTGAAGGTAGGTGAAGAATTTCCTGCTTATACTAGTTTTTAGGACTAGATTTTCTTTTCAGCTTAAGTCATCACATTGGAATAAACTCCTATGGATTGGATGGTTACTTCTGCTTGATGTTARTGGCAGGGCAGGAATTACCGGGCCTGATGCAGCATGTGGTGATCGTCCGACTGCTAGAGTGGTCTTTGAACAGACAAATATTTTTCTTTTTTCTTTTTTTTTYGCCAAGTAAACAATATAAAAGAAAATTAATTGGATAAATTATACCTATTACAGTGAATTCTGTTTAAAAAATAATTATGATTATAAAAGAGGTTGTGAAAGATTTTGAATTTGCTCTTATTTTTTTATTTTATCTGTTCTGCAGCTGCCTGGCATCTTTGTCACATACAACTGCCATGTGAGGCTATTTGCTGTTTTGTTTTTTTTTTTAAATGAAATTTTAAAAATCTCCTTTGATTTGAAAATCTCTTTTAAATTGAAGTGCAATACTTGCAGTCTGTGTTTTTTGCAGGGAAATTGGGGTTTTTTGGGGAGAGGAATGTGTGGTGTTTGCTTATTGCCCAGCCTGTGTCACTGCAGAATGCATTTCGTCTCCAAGGTAGGAGGCAGGGGGTTGCCTGGATGAAAAGCAGCTCTTAGACTACTTTTTCACCAGCTGCATGCTTACTGAATATCGAGCCTCCACTTGTGGTTAATGCCAAGGCATGCGTTTTCTTCCCAAATTATTTGTACATAAAAGCTAATATTTCTGCTGCCGTTAAACTCAACTTRGCCACCAAGAGAGCGTGGTGGGTGTACTGGGTTTGGTGCTGTCACGTTGCTTTTTTAAGAACAAATGAGAGAGAGATAGGCAGCTATAAACAATGATTGTATCCTGCATGCCCTTTTAGCGTATTTCTTTGCCATTCACTTATTATCATCTCTTTCTTTTTGCAAGACCACATAAAGTAACCTTAAAGTAGAATAATATTCTGTCATTTTGGGTTTTTTAATTGTTACTTTTAAAGGCCAGCATATAATATGTGTATTTTGAAGGCTTTTGTATATCCAAGTCCTGAATCTTGTGATTAAATTGGGTGTTTGTGTTCAGTTTTGTTCATCCTCAATATAACTCTATTAAAATAAATGGCACGGAGAGTGAATTCAGCCCTTGGGCTCTCGTTACCATGCTGTTATTACTTTCCTACCTTGTAACAGAAAATGTGCTCCGCAGCCCTCTTCCAGGAAATATAAAACAGGCATCCAGCATCCATCTGGTAAGATTCACCTAGATCTGACACTGTCCATTAGCAGATGTCTAGGGAAGAGTATAAAAACAGAACATGCGTGTAGTGATTTATCTCAGATGTGCTCCCGTAGCCTCCACTGAGGTGTGACTCGGGGCTTCCTGCAGCAGAGTGGCATCTTTCCATTTAAACTGCAATACGCAGTGTTGCTCGGGGAACCAAAGTTATCTATTCCAAGCTGTGAAAGCAGTGTGTCTTTAAAGGCTGATAGATTTCAGAAAGACCATTACATAAACCAGGGTGTGTGTAGTCAAAGAGATTTGCTGTGGCTAGTTATCTTAAAAAGTCTTCTGTGTGTAAAGTTCTTGAACACATCGCCAGTGGGAACGCTTCTGAGAGCCTCACGGTATTTTGTCTGATGATTTGATATGAGTAATATGCAGTGTCTGTTGGCTTTACTCGACCTGCAAATCTCACTGCAGTCTGTGTATATATGCATTAAAATGGCCAGGTTGTAATGCCACAGCTGAGAATGTTTGAAAATACAGAATTGATGGTTCCATGCAGAATGATAAAATACTAAATTATCTCCAAAAAACAAAGGTTGCATCTGTTCTCTTTATTAACCAGAGGAGGGAGAGGAATCACAAGTGAGCAGAGGAATCACAGCCTGCCTGCTGCCAGCTCACAGCTACCTTGTTGTGCATCATCCTTGGTAGCTACTCGGAGCTGCTGACAGTAGGGCAATGATTGGCAGAAGGTGATCAGTACCATTTTGATTAATTTAAAAGAACTGCCAGAGTTTCCCTAGAAGCATCGCTGATTTTCTAGGTACGGTTTTGTGATGACTAGCTTCGAGATTATTTAAATCTGCACAGGGGCTAAGCCTGGTGGTGCAGCCTCTGCCGCCTATGCACGTTGGCACCTTTCTCCCTGCCATAACCAGRCTTCTTACCCGAGCCCTCCCCGTAGTACGAGTCTTTGCTTTATTGTGTTCAGCCGAGAGAGGGCCCCAGCTGCAGGGGTGGCCATGAGGCTCCGCAAGCACCAGCACCAGCGAAGCAGCGGGAAGATGCAGGGTCAGATCCTCCCTAGGCAGAAAGGAGCTGCCCCTCTCAGTAGCAGGTAAACTTAGGTAGATTTTAAATTGACTCTGAAGTTCCGTCATCAGTACCTCTATTTTTAGTGCTTGTTTTACACCAATTTAGGCTTCTGAATGTGTGCTGTAATCTTCTCCATAACAAGTTACCACAGCATCTTGAAAAGCAGTAATGGTATGGATGAAGGATATGCAACTAGGAGCCATGTGGCTCTTTGGAAGCAAATCTCTCTTCATGCGAGTACATTATTTAGAGATAAAAAATGATAAAGAATGAAAAGAGAACCCAAAACATTAGTGGTAGAACTAGTCCTAGCATTTATAGACTTAAAAGCTGTGGGCTCGCATGTGAGCTCGTTTGTGTTCATAACGTTATAAGAGCTAGTCTAGTTATTTTTTAAAAATACTAAGCATGCAGCCACTGCCAGGGATAAGCAGTGTGTTAGAACTAAAGGAACTTTGTCCATTATGTGRGTGAAATAATAGCACTAGTGCTTGCTTAGGATGTGATCACGGATCGGGGAGGTAAGATTTATCACCATCTCCTAAGTCCATATCTCAGCTGCCAGGCTCAACTGAAGTGTTGTATTTGGAAGCRCTGTGAATTTAATGTAAAGTAGCATTTTGAGTTAATAACCATTTTGCATACCAAGGCACAGGAGGAAGTGGCGGCAGAGGAAGCTGTGTTACGCAGGGGTTCTCCCTGTTACGCAGTAATTCTCTAAGCTCTGCCTAGTCTCAGAGCTGATCTGATGAAATTACTTGGTGCTAAAACGCACCAACCAGGAAGGGAGTTAACATGTTGCACATGCAAGATGGAAGCAGTTTCCTCGAGTGGAAAACCCACGTGCTTGGTGCTGGGTCGGTCGCACACAGGGTGTGTGGCAGCCGCAGCCCTGCTTCGTGCAGTACCTGTGTTGCACAGCCCTGGCTGCCGAGTACCTCCGGAACCCCCCATGGAGGAGCGTGTGGGAATCATCGGGATGAGGAGGGTCGCTGATGTGGCGTTGCGTACAAACACAAGAAGCCCGTTACAAAACACCCTCTTCTCCTTTCCTGTCTGGTAGATAGCTGTCTAAATGTGTCATACGTGGGTGCGTGTGTATATATGTGCTTTTTTTCTGTTCTAGAACTCGCGAGAGCCTGGCCTCCAACACCTCGAGTATTGTCGAGAGCAACAGACGGCAGAACGTGGCGCTGAGCCCCGCGCACGGCGGCGCGGGCCCCACGTTCAGCTTCCGAGCAAGCAGCGAGGCGCCACCGGGTGAAGGCGAGAAGCTGCAGAAACCTGCCGGCTGCCTGCAAGCTTCTGTTACTAGTGTCTGATAGGATAGTCCTCTGCCTCACGTCTCCTGTCTCGTCCTATACAGCAAAGTTTACGACACTGGGACTGACGTTTACATCTTTGGGGGGGAAAAAAAGCATCTCAACCACAGTTTTAGTGTTTACTTAAACTGTGCTGCTATGTAGACTAGGAGCAACAAAGAAATCTTTATTTCAAGGTATTGCTTTTCACGTTTGCGGCTCTGTAGCAACAGAATAGCAGTAGGGATAATATGTACACTTTTTGCTTCACTTAATTGTAACTGAGCACATATATGAAAGTCTAGACACTGTAAGTGTAATCTGCATTTTCAATGTCCATGCAGTTGCCAACTTCATAAAAAAAAAAAAAGAAAAAAAAAATGCCACAGATGTGTGATGCCCCCGCTCAGAGGCTAAGCTCTGCTCCAGAGTTGATCGTGTTTTGCTTGGAAAACTGAGCCACTGCTGAAAGTAGCCAGCCAGGATCACTTTGAGGAGAAACAATGCCAAACATGACAAGTGATGACCTCAGCTCTATCTGTGAATTATTAATACTAATCAGTCATTCTCACTGTGTGGTTTTGTGACATGATTTTGCAAATACCCGTATAAGGGAGTAAAAGGAGGTTGTGGTTCTTGTTTTTTGTTTTTTAAGTATGGAGGGTGGGGAGGGAGACGGGTTTCCTTTTTGTGTCTCAAAAGTATGAGCGATGTTTACTTATCGAAGCTTGCTACCTGACCTTCCATAGTCGCAAATGAGGAGGAGGAGGAGGAAGAGGAAGGCCTTTGCAGAGAGGGAGAAAGGGGAGGGAAGGGAAAGTTTTAAGTGTCGTGGAGCCACAGCACGGAGTGACACAAATATAACAAATATCTTTAGTGTAAATCAGATATATAAAAGAGACGATCTCATTCTTGTGTCACTTCAGTATTGCAGCTTGCCATTAATATAAGAATCAAAATAACTAACTTCTTTGAACAAAAATATTCTTTATGATATAAATGACAAGTATGGCCTGAAGAAATTATTTCTTTCTAGTGGAAGGACATAAATCTATTTTATGTAGCTTTTTAAATAGAGTGCCTAAATTAGGCTATTGAAAATAGCATACATTGTAGTGATTATCAGAGAACAAAATCTAGAGAATTATAAACTTCTGGCCTTTCTATACAGTGGATGTTATTTGCAATTTAGCATTTGATGGACACGTCTAGTTTGGGGAAATTAAATGTGTCCATATGGTTGGCAGTAGAAATCTGAATTCTGTAGGTATAGTATATCCTAATTGTTCTCCCCTAAACTGTTACTCCAAAGTGATTAATAATGTGCTAGTTACTGCAGAGTAACTTCTAAGAATAGTTAAACTCCAAGAGTAATTTTTAGGTATAGGGTCACATTCTGCTCTCTTACTCATACAATTTGATAATGCAACAAAGTGACTTCAAAATTAACTATATATTTATTTTTTATGAGAACAGTCGAGTTGGTGGAAGAATAGCAAAGATAATAAAACACTCAGCAGTCCCAATTGTTGAATATAAAAAGGACATTTACATTGTCTAGCTCTTGATAATACACAACTATTAAGCCCAACTGTACATGTTAAAAGGCAGTATTTTCATGAGGTTCTGGTGGCAGGTACTGCTTTGTATAAATCATTTGAGCTTCACTCGCATTCTGTATTCTCGTCAGAAGGTTTTACTGAAGATGCAGCCTCACGTTGCACAGTTGGATATAGTTCATTTACTGAAAAAATGACTTTCTAACTCTGGACACACTCGGTTTCCGATTTTGTCAAGAACATATTTCATAGCCAGTAAATGCAGAGGTCTGGTTTACTTGTTTTTTCCATGTATAAATTCCATTTCATAGGAGCAATAAGACCTTTCAGTGCACATGAAGGAAATTATTGTGCTTTTGGTTGGTTATCAAAGTCACTTGGCCTTCAGCCTTCTGCCTTACCATACCTTCCAAGATGTGCTCTAATTACCATATAATGCTTTGCATGACGCATCTTATTGTTCTATATGTAACTCCAGCAGTACTTATTACATGCGAACTGTAGATTCAGAGTTTTTGTGGGGAATTGTCATATACTATGCAGTGGCTGACTGTGATTTTGTTTCTGAGACGAGCTCTGACAGTAGTCTGTATCAATTCAGTAAATAAAAACATCAAAACTACCTTAATTTATAGCTGATGATCTGAAGTACTAATGGCAGTATTAAAATGTGAACAGCAAAAACAAGTTTTACCTTTCGGGGAAATGTTTGTTTGTCATAAACTAATCAGAGTCTATGCAGGCAGCTGGTTGTGTAGAAGATACTGTTACAAGAAAACATGATAATATATACCTACAAGCTGTATAGTATGTTATTTCCTAAAGTTCCCATAGACCAGCAGACAACACAAATGTCATATTAATGTTGACATGGCATTGTACCAATATTAATGTGACTCTTGGAATATGGAATGTAAACAGAAGTTTCAAATAGAAACGTTCTAATCTTTAATTTTATTTTCTTTTAAATCAACAATGGAATATAAGGAAATTCCATCTTGAGGTTCTAGTAACAAAACCATGAGAGTGGAGCTTGAGTGCTTTATGTCACCCTAATCTTTTGATGAAATCATAGCCTTGTATTATGTGGTTGCTTATCTATCATTCATCTTCTAATGTATCAATTTAAAGGTTTACAGAATTAGATTAGGTTGAATCTGTGTTGTGTTCAACTGTAAAGGGTCAACACAAATCTGTCGGCATTTTGCACACTTAATATGTATTATTATAATACAACATGTTACTTTTATGGTAATTTTTTTTACACATATAACTACCTCCATGAATTTGATGAAATGCAGCAACATAAAAAGTGTATTGTAAAAAAGCAAGGTTAAATACTTTGAAGCATTAGGTCATGGCGTTCTCTTGTGTATCAATGCTTGCATATGAAGTCATCGTGTTTCCATTGCCACAATTTCCTTTTGCTATATTAAAAATCTGGCTTTTAGATGAATCACTTGAGGTTTTGACAAGGCCACATAATTTGGTTAAAAGTGAAAGGGAGGCTGAAATCTTTGATTCTCTCCCCAGTTACTGCTACCATTTCTGCCTGGTATAACTTGAAAATGTATTTGTACTTTAACAAACTTGGGAACATCTACAGTCTGTGAAATGTGATTGACAGTTTGGGGTTTAACAGAAGACACTGGGTATTTTCTTGGCAGCCATCAGATACTTGGGGCCCTGGTCTGCCTTCCACTATTGCCTACATATCAGGTCTGAGTTTCTCTTTAACAGGCTAAAGCAGAGTGTCCTGGGTTTTAAAATAGCGCTTGCTTCAGCGATACACGCTGTTTTCCAGACTGTGCATTGAAACGCTTGCTCCTATAGAAATCGCCTGCAGCCTTTACATTGACTTCCCCRGGAGCAGTATGAGGGTTCCCCCTCAAGGGTTGCGTCTGTTGTTTGGAGGGAGCGGGCGAGTTTCCAGGAGAAATGAAATAGGCTTTTGAAAAGTAGCCAGTCGCAACAGCCACCTTGAGGGAGAGAAAAAATGAGAGTTGGTTTTTTTTTCCCCAAAAAAAMCAAAGGAAGAAAGTGGCGGTTGAACCTAAGCAAATCACATTTATATACAAATCTCAATTTATGAACACCTCTTTCGACAACCCCAGTACCGTAATCCTGATGCAGGATGATAATCATCTGTTGAGCTAATTTTGCTGTAGGAATATTTCATTTAAAAAATTGCAAGAAATCATTTTCCATTTGACTCCTTACACCACTGCAACATGTCCATAATACAAGAAACACTGGTTGCTTCACTTTTATAACGTAAAATGTATTGGGAAAAAAATATTTTAATGAAAACCGTGGCCTAAATGGTTGTTAGCAGTGGTCGTTCTTGTAAAAGCGAACAAGCAAGCGAGTATTCGCAGACCACCATAAATGTGGATAATATTTTGCACTTAAGTTATGCCTTTTTGCCTGAGAGCCTTGAAGCGCCTCAGGTGTTACCAACTAAGCCCCACCAGACCGTGAGGTCGGCAAGTTTCACTGTGCCGGTTTTGGGTCAGGGCACACTGAACAAAGAAAGGCTAAGGTTAAGAGCCTGTGAACTAACATATTGACTTTTCCTTCCTTTCCTTCCTTCCTTCCTTCCTTCCTTCCTTCCTTCCTTCCTTCCTTCCTTCCTTCCTTCCTTCCTTCCTTCCTTCCTTCC
>PTEX01000191.1:169998-229252 GCA_003342815.1 Eudromia elegans
CCTTCCTTCCCTCTCTCTTTCTCTCTCTCTCTCTCTCTCTCCCCTTCTCTCTCTCCTCCTCTCTTTCTCTCTCTTTCTCTCTCCTCCTTTCTCTCTCTCTCTCTTTTTCTTTCTCTTTAAAAGTCATTAGAATAAGTCTAACAGGTAACAAAGTGTTTCATGTTTATGATTTCACAGTTTTTCTTTCCATGTTTTAAATTTCTGGAAGAGGAGAGAAACTAGTTTGCAGTCCGGCACAGACTCCTATTACAGTAGCAGTGCCAGAAACGTTTGGTTTTCGCTCATATGAGTACTACCAGCAGTGGTTTGCAGAACAGTTCGTTAAAAATTTGTTTTTCAAATACATTTCACAGAACTTTTCCCAACATGATTGCTCAAATTGTTGTGCTGAATAAGCGGATAGCACTCTTAATCTCGTGTCACTCCCACAGTTTACGATTCTCTTTGCTCTTCTGAAGAAAGCTGTACAGTATTAGAGAGAAATGTTCTATTTTTTACATAATTCTTTAAGAAAAAAAAGTATATATCTAAAATGTTTCCCCCCCCCCCCAACATAAATAAAGTATGTGGTTCCCGCATCAGACATTTTCTGCTGCATACAGTGGACCCAACTAAAACCAGGCTGGCACTAGAAGAAACGGGACTATCATCACACTTCCTTTAAGGCAGCACTCTAAATTTTTATTTCAGTTACGTGGGTGTAAATCTGACGAGACTCCCCTGATTTTACACGGTTCTAACAGAGATCAGAATCTGTCACTAACTCCTTTGACGCTCTATTCTGAGCTGAGGATTTCTGTGTTCCTCCCCTTGAAACGCTCRACCCCGAGAAGGAGCAGAAGGCCGCGTGCATGCCGCTGGATTTGGACATCCAGCTCGGGTCGAACCCCTAGTGAAATGCGCAGTGAGCAACCCCTTGCCCCAGCCTGGATGCTAGGACAGCCGCCGCGTGCCCTGTGCCCCGGCAGGGCCGGTGTCAGTGCGACGCCCTCGCGTGGTGCGGCCCTTGGAGCCACCCGGAGGATACCCACCCATGAGTACGAACGGTCTGTAGGGCCCTTGGAGTAGTTGGCACGGATGTTGCTTTTACACGTGGAGGAAACTTCAGCTAAAGGGGTCCTAATTCTGCAGGTGATTTTCTGTGACTGGATGTGGCTGTTGCATTAGGTTTGAAAGAGTTAATAAATGCAAGTGGGACTTACTGTATGTTAGAAGGGAGTTTTGCAGCCAAGACTGCCTTGTATAAATGTGTTTGCACTGAAAAAAAAAAACTTAAAAAATTACTTGGTCTCTGGTTGCTGTAAAGGTCATCCAAGATGGATGTTCTGTTTATATTGTATAGTATTTCATATGAAATAATTACAGTTCATGAAATGTCTTCCCTAACGTTACTGATTTATAACAGCACATTTGTAACATGGTTTTTATTGTGTCAGTGTACCATATTGTAAATGATGATTACTTGTCATGCTTAGTATAATAATTTAAAGGAAAAAAGGACAGGGATTTTTGTAAGTCTATATTTGAAAGTCCCTCCATATGGTAATATTGTGTTCATGTTGTTTATGTAGTGTTGTGTGAAATATCCATTTTGGATTGTGTTACTTTTTAAGATATTAAATAACATTTGGTTATATGTTTTAAGTGGATTTTTTGCACTCACCAGTGGTTTTCAGAGAAAATGCTTCTGTTTCCATTTAACACAGTAATTTCTTTCCTTCATTTAGGAGACCTTGAGCAGCAAACTAGACATGGTGGAAAAACAAGGGTCATTGCGGCCCGCTGTGTTCTTGTGTGCTTGATGGAATGTGTATGAAAGTTTCTGGTTAAGAGAGCGCACAGGAGAAAAACCACTGGTTCTGAAACTACCCCAGTGTGATTGGGACCCAGAGGCCACGAGGAGAGTGAGCCCGGCTGAGCACACGGGAGCCGAGCTGGTAGGCAGCAGAGCTCCGAGCAATGGAACCTCTTTGGGGAGAGCTGACGTCACCAGCAACAGATTCCCCTTCCCTCCTTCCCTCTCCTCTGCATCTTCGTGGGCCGAAGGAGGACCCGGTGCGCACACAGCTCGCAGAAGCCGAGGAGGATTTTGTCTTTTCCAGATTTTTACAAACACATCCGTTTTTTTCCCACCCTTCACAGCAGCTGAGGGGGCAAGTCCAAGTGGGCAACGTACTGTCAGGTGCTGTTGTCCAGCCCCCCTGCCAGAACCTGCAGGTAGGCTGCGAAGACACCTCAAAGCTCTGCTGCAGTGCAGGCAGCTTGAGAACTGCTCTGTGCCAAGGGCAGCCATACACGATGTGAAAACGTGAGAGGTACAAGATGCAGAGAAGCACTCGCGGGTGGAGATCCGCGCGGCCACGAGCTTGCTGGTTGTTGCAGTGCTGCTCCTGCTCTCTGCTATTTCCTTCCCATCCAGCTCTTCTTCCGTGATCCAGCTCCTTGGATTTGCTGGTTTGGGACTGCAAGAAAAGCTTTCAAGGTCAGGCTGGGCTTTGCCAACATTGACCTAATCCTCATCCTCATTCCCTTTGTAGGCAGGACCCATTTTGGATGCTCAGAGTCTGACTTGCTGGAATTTGAGGGTCTCTCAGTATTGCTGTAGAGGTTTGGCAAGACCTTTTCAGCACACACACAAATAGCTGAAACRTGGTCCATAAGAAACTTACAGCTGTTCTTTGGCTGAAGAACTGTCCTTGTGCTGCTGGATCGTGCCTTTCTGCTCAGAGTGCTGACCTGAGGATGCAGATGTCCTTCCCCAGGGAAGAGAGCCCTGTTGAGGGTTTTCCATCTCTCCAGAATTCCTTTCTCTCCATTGGTCTCTGAGTTGTTCCTCTAGGTCTGTTGTTGCCTCCTGACTTATTTTCTGTAATATCTTCCTTCCTTTTCTTTCTGTCTCTGGGATTTCTTTCCATTTCTACTTCTTTTGGGCCTTTTATTTCCACCTTGAGGTTTTTKGGGTTTTTTTTTCCACATGAGATGTCCTCTGCTCCTTTTTCCATTTCCAGAAATGTCACCCTAATCCCATGCAGTCTTTTCCTCCTTTTTCCATTCCCGACTTTGTCACTTTCCCTGCACGCTTGAGAGACCTCAGGGAAGCAGGTGCTGGGCTGCTCCAGGACAGGACAGGAACTCCTGCCAGCGCCTCCTGGAGTTGGAAGAGCCAAGGAATGCATGTGCGCCTCCCGTTCCGCATGCACTGGGATGGCATCTCT
This sequence comes from Eudromia elegans, assembly GCA_003342815.1. Taxonomy (NCBI): domain Eukaryota; kingdom Metazoa; phylum Chordata; class Aves; order Tinamiformes; family Tinamidae; genus Eudromia; species Eudromia elegans. Next base: position 173,214 of record PTEX01000191.1, read on the forward strand.
GCCTCCCTGCTGGGCCGGGGGTTTCGAGGGCTAGGAGAGGAGCGCTGCGGTCCTGGAGCAGGCTGGGACAGCAGGTCGTGTTGGTGTTACGCAGGGTGCCAGGGCAAGGCCCAGGTGCGTGCTTAGGAGAATAGTTGTATAAAAAGGCAACAGGGCTCCTGCTCCTGCTCCTCCTCCTGCTGCGTGCAGGTGGGCACTGCTCTCAGCCACAGCCAGCGGGGCAGGAGGTGTTGGAGGTGGTCGCGTGGTGAGGTGTTGGGACGACTGAGCAGGTTCCTCCTGTGCCTCCAGGTCCTCTTCTTTAACAGTGCTTGTTCAGTGCAGCCCTCAGGGCAGTGATACATGCGGGCTGGGGAGGGGAAACCCCACGTGCTTTCTGTGTGTGCTGGTAGTTTTCCTCTTCTCGCAGTAAGCGCAGAAGCCCTAGCCATTTGCTGCCAGAACAGTGAGAAAACAGCAGATCTACCGGCACGTTCCTGCCTGTGCACACACTAGAACATGGATGTACTTACGTGGAGCTAGCGCTGCCGGGGTTCTCTGCGCCTGTCTGCCGTTGCCCGGGGCAGCCTGGCCTGGGCTGGTTCTGCACTGGGGATTCCCAGGGAGGGCCGAGAAAGAATCCGGCGCAGCAGTCACAGCGCACCYGTCTGCTCGTTTGTGTTTGACATGATGTGCCGGGTTTTCTCGCCCCTTCTGAAGGAACGCTGAGCCGTTTTGCCCAACGCTTCCCAGGAAACCTGCGGTTGAGGCCACAGCCAAGGCAGAGGGACCATCCGGAGACAGGGAGGGCCCAGCTCGCGATGGCACATGGAGCGGGTCCCTCCGGAGCAGGGCTGGCGCGGTGCCCACACTCCACTGGATCTTCCCTTCCAAAGGAGCCTTTTCTCACTCCCACTGTGGCGTTCTGCATTGAACAGGGCTCTGAAGGACCCTCAGGGTTTGTTATTCACCTGTAATGAAAAATCTCCACAGTCCTCGGGGTTGAGGTAGCCAATGCATTTATTACCTTTACTTATTGCCAATATATTTACTGCCCTTACTTGTCGCCAGCATTACTTACTGTAGACTGTTCTTCTGTTATGGTTTTATTATTACCTATAATCCAGCACAGAAAGAAGATATTTCTCATGCTTCACTCTTACAAAGCAGATGACAGTTCCACAGTTTGTATAGAAAAAAAGAAAGAGAAATCTTCTTATCTGGGGGATGGAAGTAGGAAAAAAAAATACAAAAAAAAAGAAAACTGAAGCTTTATGGAATGGCAAATAGTTTGCTGAATTAGAGATCTTTGACGAAATATTGTGGGTAGAGCAAGGGCTGATTAACAAGCCAAATATCCAGAGTGTATCAAATTGAAACGTGACATATGATAAACAGTATGATGTTATTTCGATGTCTGTGTTTTTCTTTCTTTTACCACATATTTTGAAAAAGACTTTATTTGCTTCACCTATAGAAGACAGCTGCAATATCTCTTTTGTGTCTCTTTGTCAAGCAATTTTAAACTGGAAGGAAAACAATTATTTAAGAAGTTTGAAGTATTTGCAGAAATGCCAGTAAATCCTGTGCATAACTATAGCTTTGAGAGCATTTTAATGCATGTTTGCCTGTCTAAAAGTGAAGCCCTCAGGATGCCAAAAATGAGGAACCTGCCTTATGATCACAAAGTAGTGGGCGTACTAGTAAATCAATCCTGACCACCAACCTCAGTCTGAAGACAGAGCAAAGCAGTTAAAAGTCCAACAGGTCAGGCTAAAATGTAGGACTTTTTTGTTGTTGTTTTTTTGCTTGCGAAAAAGAGGAAAATAATCATAGGGCTATCCTTACATGTTGTGTGTCTCATGGCTCGTACTAGTTTTGCCTTGTGTCAAGGCTTATGCAGACATGGTGCCACCCTGACACGTCTGTCCATGGACAGATGGGTCGTCAAGGCATCAGCTTCTGCCCAGATTTCTTCCAGCTGGCAGGCTCTGCAATGCCAGAAGAAGAGAAGGAGCATGGATGCATTTCCCCAGAAGGAACGTGAAGAAAATTCATCAATCGGGACTTCATTTGGGACTTGAAAGCTCAGAAATTTCACAAAGACAAAGAAGGAAACTTGCATTGGAGAGAAAAATCCTCTAGTGGAAGAACGATGTAAGCTGACGACAGGGAGGTCTGCTGGGCTCCCTAGGGTGTCTGCCAGAAGCCAGCTGGAGCAGGGAACAAGGTGCTCTGCTTGTAAAGTCCTAAAGAGCAGTGGATGCTGCCCTCCCGTGCCAGACCAAGCTGGGGTGTCACAAGTGGAGCCTGGAGAAGACACTGAGGGAAGAGATGGAGAGGGAGCCCCGAGGAGCTGAGCACGAGGGCCCTGCCGTAAGCATGAGTACAGAGCCCGTAAGTGAACGCTTCAAGCCAGCAGCCTTCCCCTCCCACAGCGGTTTGTACTTGCAGAGCTTTCCAGCACTCACGCAGCTCTCCTGTCCATCCTGGGACAAAATCCTCGCCCTTCTCCCTCTCGTGCATGCAGTAACGCGCGGTCTGTTTCCTCTGACAGCATCTCCGAGTTTGTTTTGGTCCGGCGACCAGCTCCTCTCTGCAGCGGGAGAAGGTGCAAGATGCATCCCAGATGTCTGCACATGGCAGAAGCTCCAGCCCTCACACATGGAGGGAGGGAAGGAGAAAGGGACAGTCACCGCTCCTCTCTGCTCCCATTGGTGCAGGGAGGTTTGGTGCTGGCTCCACCACACCGGCTTGTGACCTTGCTTTTAAATGCCGCTCAGGCATCTCTGTTTCGAGCCAGCTGCATTTGGGAAGGACTGTGGTTGTCACGGGGAACTGGCCGTGGGATGCAGAACCGTCTCGCATTGTGGTATAAGATCTCTCTTACGTCGTGTCTTTGGTTGCCTACTGCCAGCTTCGCAGCAGCCCGTTTCCTCACCTTAGCACAGGAGGAAAGCAGTGCTTGAAGGAGTCCTCTGCAGTTGGTGTCTGTGTGCCCTCTGCAGCCTCGGGTGGTGTCCCGGGGGGCTGCGCGTTTCGCTCCGTTTCTTCTTCTACCACAGAACCAGAGAGCGGCGGAGGCTGGAAGGGACCTCTAGAGATCCTCTAGTCCAGCTGTCCTGCGCCTGCCCCTGGGCCCAAGCTGAGGCCTCCCCACAGCCGGGGCAGCCCCGAGCGGGGCTTGGGTCCTGCCAGCTCCCTGGGGTGTGGTGCTCTGAGCTCTGCAAGGGCCATTTCCCATGGGTGCGCTGCCCCTCTGCTCCATCATTTTGCATTCCAGGGGGGATCACCATGCTAGGGCCGTCACAGTCTGTACTGGTGGTGGACAGTGAGGTATGTGTGTGTGTCTGCATGTGTGTTCTCTATTTAACTGCAAATCCAAAAAAAAACCCTTTTCTGGGTAAAATTCCCCATGCTTCAGCAACAGTGTGAACTGCTTATGGGTCCCGCATGCCAGCAAAAATGTCTATGTCAAGAAAAGAGTGGCTGAAATACTCTGCGTCACTGAGACAGGCAAGGCGCTGAACAGGGGAGCCAAGGACCTTGCCCAGGTTCGTGCCATCAGCAGCTTCCAAAGAGACATTCTTTACTCAGCTTCCCAGAAGGTTTATTACAGATGAAAGCTTAATGTTCATTCAAAATGGTGTTTTCCTATGGCAAAGGGTGAAGTAAAGCAAACAAGCCATCTACAGCAATCTTTACGGATAGCTTTTTCCGAGAAAAAAAAACGTAGAAATCACAGTGGGAAGGAGCTCTGTGTCAACACATTACCTCAGAATAATAGGCTTTGGTGAGGCAAATGGGACGGGTACCTCAGACTGCGCCTTGATAATGGATAATCTCTTCAAAATGTTTCTCCAGCGATACCACGTGCCAGCCAAATGAGTGGCGAGAGACAGGGCAGAGATAAACATGGGAGGAGCCATTCAGAGAAAATGCTGTGAAAACGGTTGTGTAACGGCTCTGCAAAGGGAATGACGAGCTCATGACTCCACTGATTCATACGTTGTTTTTGTGGCACTATTTATAAATCTGCTAGCACTTCCTAAATGGTAATTATGAATCCTTCGTAGCTTGAAATTTATTTGAATCCTGGCATGTGTTTTCAGTGGGAAAAATAACCTTTTTTTCTTGAATGATGCCAAATAGTGAATACCGTGACCCGTGACAAACCTCGTGACAGCCTGTCTGGAAATCACTGCAGGATTTGACCTGATCCAGCTCCCATGGGAGCCAATTCTGGTAAATTCATCCCTCATCTCAGCCACCTACCCTCCACACCAGGCAGCCTGGGGGTGCTTTTGGAGGAGCCCATGTCACCAGCCCTCAACACCACTGAAGCCTGGAGAAAGCTCAGGATACTCCATCTCAACCCCTCTTACCACCTCCATCCTTCTCCGTTGTACTAATTACTTAAGCCGCTCTATCTGTCACCAGCTGCTTTCCCTTTCCTAATTGCCCTCGGAGGACTTGTGAGTCATCCCACCTGCTTTGGTGTGAAACCTTAATCTGTCACTGGCCTGCCAGGAGCAGTGAGTGTTTAAAGCCCAGGTTCTGAGGGCACCTTGTGTTTCTTCATGTGCATGGTGACCTGCCAGGCACCTGTGGGCTCCCTGCAGCTGCTTCCCCCTAAGCAGTGCTGGGGGTACCGCGGCTGCGCCTCACAGCCCTGTGGCTGGTGGCGGCTGGCAAAGCCCCCGTGTCCCCAGCAGGTATGGAGGCCTAGTTAGTATCCCTCCAGTGATATGTGTAGGTGCTGAGTAACATGTTAATGTATTATTGATTTTGGGAGAACAGCGGGAGGCAGCTCGGGAGTTGTCAGTGCCGGTTCCTGCCACCAGGGAAAACTGGTCCTGCTGGGAATGCCAACGCACTCCCAGCAGATGCTAGTGACACGGATGGGCTGGTGGGGACGGAGTCGCACATGGGAATGATCCAGCCTCGAAATGTCTCCCCGTGTCCATCACCCTGGGAAGGAGACAGAAGGGGTCCATCCCACCCTGCCCTGCCTGTCATTTTCCCCAAAAAAATCTAACAGCCATTGCCACATCTCAAAGGTTGTCGGAGCATGCTGTGCAAGGTGAGCCAGACAGCGAGGAAGAGAGGACAACGTGGAAAGCAAAGTGTGGTGCTGCGTAGTTGCAATGTAAATGATTGACTTTTCCCATTTTGCTTGCTACAAGGCTCCTAGCTAAAACTCACTGCTCCTGTTGTGTAAATCACCCCGTTTTTTTCTAAGGTGGCTACGTGTTCAATGCCGAGATTGAGGGAAAGCCGCAGGGCCCAGTGCCCTCTGCCCTGGGCGGGAGGGGCAGAGCTGCAGCCTGGCCCGGTGACCCGCAGCTCCTTCTGGTAGCTCCTGCTCGGGTCCAGTGGGCTGTGGCAGAGCAGCCCACGGGTTTGAGCGGTTGCTTGGTGGCAATGGGGCTCTGCAGCGCTTGGAGAGGAGACATGGCTGTTCGTGAGCTGCTACCGGCACCACAGAGGCACTCGGAAGCGCTTCCCAAGCGAGWCCGAAGCCAACAGGGGGACAAAAATAAAACACAAAGTGAGAATGACACTGCGGAATGAGCAGGCTACGAAGGTACCTCGCCGTGGGGATCAGCACACGGTGGCCCACATGTGTGGAAGCACAAGGACGGGGACTGACAACCTGGAGTTTATATTTCGCTTTTGTTCCGTGGAGCCAGAAGAGGGAGCTCTGAGGTAGATGAAAAGGAGGATTTGGGCTGCTGCATCCCTGCATGTGTCATCTCCACCCCAAATCCTCCTCCTCGCTGCGGCCCCCTGCACCTCGACTGCCTAGGAGCCCACGCTGGGCTACATCCTTAAAGGAAGGCAGGTCGCTTCCATCGTTGCCAAGGACTGAACGCGTCTGCTGCTGACCTGCAGCTGCGTGGGCCTCTCCCGGGAGCTGTCGCCGCTGCCTTGGGAGAGTTCATGAGGTTGTGCCCTCGCTGAACTGCACCATAATACAGGGAAGGGAAAACAAGACCACAAACGTGGCATATGGGGAGAGAGTGTCTCCAGGCCCTAGGGACCCATTCCCCAGCAGTTGCTGGGCTTCCTTCTCCCCTCTTCAACCAGCTGGAGCACTCTGAGCTACCCCTTTAAAAGGTTTCTAAAGGTTTATTTATTTCGCTGCTCCACGCTGACCAGGCCTTTTTGGGTTTTTCCTCTGCACGTGACATTTTCCTGCTGAAATTGTGCAGGTGGGAGGGAACTGTGGTGGTGGTGGCGCAGCTTTGACCACTCGGGGTTATATATAGCCAGCACTGGCTGTGCCTGCAGTGCCTCCCACCTGAGAATGACTGCCAGCGTGGTTGGCAGTCTTCATGCCGTCATCCAGCCTCATGCATGGGACGTCCTGCAGCGTCAGTTTAATAGGAAGGAACACACGCGAGGCACACACCATGTTAGAATAACCAAAAATAGGAGGGGAGGCCTAGGAGGCAAAACGGTCTGGGAAAAGGTTGGGTTGAGAGACTAGAAGGTTATTGAACACAGAAAGAATCTGCTTTTAATTTCCATGACAAAACTGGCTACCCTGGCATTTAAGATGGACAGTTACCTTGAATTCTGAAATGTTCTGATTTTTGAGCATTCCACAATCAGCTGCTTGGAACATAAATATGTTTCTGTACCTATCATCTTGAAACATGCTTCCCCATCAGTGAACATTGTCCCATGAAGCAAAAAAAAAGTTTCGAACTTTTATTTTAACATCTTTTCTTAAAAAATGAGTCCATTTCCCTCTGCAGCCGCCTGCTGTCTCTGCCCTGGGAAAGGAGCCCAGGGAAGACGCTACATGGCACCTTTCCAGCGCCTTCCACTTCAAGCACCTGGTGAAACTAGAGGTCTGCATCTCCCCACTGAGCTGGGGTGTGTCATGTTTTACCCTTCCTTTGGCAAGCGGGCAATCCAAGGAAGCGGGCCAGCACCGAGGATCAGCCATTACTGCCCTCCAGCTCGAGTGGAAGCAGGGTGCTCCTCAAAGGCCCTCGCTGGGGAGGGCCCTGGTCAACTCCTGCGCTCCCGGGGAAGCGTTTTCGGGTCACTGACAGAAATGACCCGCCTTGCTTAGCCGGGGCACGGGCACTGAGCAAGAGGAAACAGTGAAACTGCAGTGCGTGCCACGTGGGGCTCTTGTGAGGGCTGACAGCGTCAGGCAGGTCCCCAGGAGACCGGATACTCTCCTGGGAAGTGGCTCCATAGGTGTTTCTGGCTACCTCTAACAATCAGGGCAGCCAAAGCGGAGAGGATCCGTAGGTGTCCAAGCTACAGAGATCCCCATGTCCAAGTGTTGACATTCTGAGGCAAGGGGACAACTTGTACCCAGCAATGGTCACCAAAAGCCAGTCACAAGCTGGGGAGCGTCCCCTGTTGGGTCATCTTTGGTGTCATTTCATCCCACCAGAGCCAGGTGCTGCACCAGGGGGAACAACAGCAAAAAGCAAAAGCAAGGTCTGGTGCCAGGGGCCACGCACCAGGAGCCGCCGCACGCGAGGGACCTCCCTTTCGCTTCAAGCTCAGCAAGAAATGGCATCAAAACACACTTGTTTCCAAGGGAAAATCCCAGAGGGGTTCCAGGCAAAAAGCTCTCCTAGGCAAGCCATGGTATCTCCTGTGGTGGAGCCCATGCTCCTCACCTGCATGCTGGCAACGGGGCCATTTCTGAACACCAGTATCATCCATCCCGCAGATCAGCACAACCCTCAACACTGTTTGTCACGCTTTGAGGCGCAAACCAATGGAGACAGAAAAGGTGTTACAGTTTCTGTTTTTTGTTTTCCTCCCCAAATCTTACAGTATTTACAGAAAGATGTATATTTTTTTTCTACCAGCATTCTTATTCACTCGTTCACAAGCAGGCATTGTACAAAAGCATCATTCAGAACTGGCTTTTAAAATGCACCCACCTCACTGGCGTAGTACACAGAAAAGCACACTAGCATCGAGACACTGATTCCTGAATAAGAATGTGAGCTGATTTCAAGGTAAAACACTCGGAGGCAGAAGGATGCATGTCTGCAGCTGCCTGGGAGCTCCGGTGCATCAACTGCCACATCTCCCTTGCACAGATGAAGTGCATCGTGAGGGGTGTTCCTGTCATGCACCCTACTTGCACGTAGGCACAGCAAATCCCACTGCAGTTATAAAACTTGCTCTGCAAAGGACACCACATAATTTTTATAAAAATGATAGAGAAACCCTCGTAGAGCCCAGGATCAACACTGGTCTCGTGTGCCCACACCTGGAACACCTCAGCAGGCCTGCTGTCTCTGGTGACTGCTGGCGCTAGTGAGGATCGCAACAGCCCCTTAGACATTCAGGATTTTTTCCTCAGCAAGAGGCTGTTGGATTCTACCTTCCTGTGGTGGCTAAAACTGCAGGCTGCAGAGGGATTAGCCTGCATAGTGTGCAGCCTGTTGCTTTTGAAACCAAACTTTGCAATTTAGTTGCTTGGTTATCTTTTACACTGATCGTTTTCTCACTTCAAAAATGGGCTTCAGCGAATTCCTTGAGCCTGGTCCATTAGAGAGCGACAGGGAACGCTGAACAATAGGTGCTTGTTTTACAGCTACTGCAAATGCTTAGAAAGCACTAAATTGCCTTTTATATTCAACAGTCTAATAACAAAGACTGATTTTCTCCCTCTTTTTTTTCCAATTGATTTGATGGTTCACTTGAGCTTTAAAAACACGTTACATAAATCTTTGCAGCCATTGCAGAAGTCTTTTGTCAAGTTTAATTTGTTTTTCTTTTTCAAGGTGTAATCATTCACCCTTAAACTCACTGTACTCAGTATGCCCGGAACGGCGCTTGCCTTTGGAGCCCTATGGCTAATAACTTTTAGAGGTTTATTTTGCATGGGGAGGCACCCAGGGCCTCCCAGAGGCAGCCGGCACGGTGAGCTGCAGGCACAGAGGTATGTGGGATAACGCTCCGGAAGGTGCCGCCGGGGGCGAGAGCCTCCTGAGGGGGAAAGGACACTTGGTGGGTCAGGCCACCAGGGCTCTGCGCTGGGTGTGGGTATCGCACAGTGGAGAGTGCTGCGTGGCTGGTTCCTCACAGTGCTCCCTCCTGAACGCAGCGTGTCCAGGGCCGCTTCGTCTCCCCTCTGTGCCGAGGTCCTGTTGCCGTGCAGGGCCCACTCGGCCAAGCGGGGCTCGCTTTGGGAAAAGGAGGGCTGGGAGAAGCGGGATGCTGCTCGTGCTGTCCGGGCTCTGCCGCTGGAGGAGTCGGTGCCCGGCGCTCACTTCGCCCCACGGGCAGACACGTGCTCAGTGCAGCCCTTGTTCAGATGAAGAATTGAATGGGAAGTCGGGGGGGGGGGGGGGGGCAGAGGGCAGGATCGCGGTGCCAGCGGCGGCCCCGCATGGCGCCGGGTGGGCGGCGCGGCTAGGCGAGGAGCGTGAGCAGGAGCAGGGCGAGCGTGCAGCGGCCCCACAGGGCGCGCGGCAGCGCGGGCGCTGCATCCCGCAGCAGGCACTGCACGCGTGACCACGAGCCGTTGTTGGGCAGCGGCCGCACGCCCGCCAAGCGGCACATCACGTTGTAGACATCCACAGAGCGGATGGGCGGCGCGCGGAAGTTGGACTTGAAGTCTGCAAGGGAAAGGGGTGCAAATGAGGGTCTGGCGCCACGCGGAGTGGGGCGGCAAAGGGAGCCCCAGCACCTGCCCACCCTCTCACTTACAGCTCAGCAAAAGCATTTCAAATGCTTTGGGGTTTTATTAGTAGTTTTGATCGTATTTTACTTTAAAAAGCAAAGCAAAGAAGTGAATTAGATTGTTAAATACACAGGAGCAACCTCACTGCGTGTGCATTTTGCTAGAGCTAATGGCCTGATGTAACTGCACCACAGATGCTGCTTTTCCTTGGCTGCGGTCCAGCCTCGTACTCCCCAATATGCAATGGGCCTGACAAAGTGGATGCAGGAGCATCTACCCAGGGCAGGGGCCTGGGCACAGCTGCATCCCCAGCAGCCTTCACTAAGGAAGCCCCAGCAGGGCCGTGGATAGGAGGCAAGTTCATGCGTTTACAGATGGGACGGCAGGTCTGGCCCCCCAGGAGCAACGCGCGGGCGGAGCGCAGCCCTACCTGGCCCGTAGGCGAGGAAGAAGCCACGCATGTCCATGAGCTCGTTGTCGTAGCCGTGCCAGCCATTCTGCCAGGCCTCCCGGCGCCCGGTGCCGTTCTCCCAGAAGGGCAGCTTCTCCCTGCTCTGGGGATGCCAGCGGGGGCACGTGAGCCCCTGCAAGGACTCGTCGTCCCGCCCATGCTCGCCTCCCTAACGTGGCATTGCTCAGCTCCCACACAGGGCGCGCTGGCTCCGCAGCCCTGAGCAGCTGGCTGGTGGCAGCGCCCGTCGCTGCCTCCTYGGAGGGAAAGGTCCTCCGAGCCTCCTCAAAACACACTATAARCCCTCACTGGGAGCTGCTCTCGCGCTGGGCCTTGCAGCAGGAGCAGCACGTGACASTGCAGCTCTCCCCAAACCACGCAAGTATTGCACTAATTGCACTTGCTTCAGATGGAACGAGAAACAGAAACAAARCAGTAGGAAGGAAGGGGCAGAGAGGCAGAGATAATTACCACAGCAGCAGCATTGGCCACACTGTTATTGAGGTTTGCCAGAGTTTCAATGATTTTTAAACTGTCGTCGTTTTTTTTTTTTCCCAGAAAATGTAAAAATATTCTGAATCTTGTACTGTAGAAAAGAGTTTTATAATAATATACATATAATGCAGATATCATGTGCATATGTGTACACATCTGTATWCACACGTGTGCACTAAAAACAAGTTGTGACAGAAGAGCATTCACTTTCATTTCAACATCCGCCTGCAAACTTGGAAAGCCGAGAAATAAGTGTTAGATACAGGAAAATTGGGAAGAAGTGATTAGCTTAACAGATAAGAAGTTGAAACCCAAATCTTTTTGAAAGACAGAGGAAGCTTGCTGCGAAGAAGGGAGCACATACTGGGAAACCAGTTGGCTTGGAAGAGCAAGAGGCTGTTTTAGGACAAGTTTTACACTTTACCTCTGCTATGAACCATCCTTCATCAGCCACAAGAGTTAGGGGAGACACGAATTTCCCTTTTTTGTAGAAAAACCTGTCTGGAATATCCTGGATGTTATAAACATGCATATGTTCCACAGCTTTCAATTTTTCATATATCTGCAAGAAAGCAAGGGTTAGGATGCCACAAGGGTGTAAAGATCATATGAACATCTGTTGGTATGTGGAAACATTTGAATTAGTCAAATAGCTACTCCTATCATCAGTGTGTTAAAACTGAGCATTTGCTGGTCCAAAAGATGATGTAAATGCAAAATCTGCTAATATGTTTTAGGATCTCCTGTATACTTGGACCATAAACGCATAGGAAACCACAAGTTCTCACGTATACGTGCAATAGCAATGCAAGCATCTGGACACATACACATACACCTCAGAAGAAGACAAGCTGTTGAGGAAGACACTAAACTAGGCAATGGCAACAAGTGTGCTCAAGGACACAGTGTGGACAGGGTACAGATGGGGAGGGGGATATTCCTGCCCTAGTTCCCTGTTTGCGCTTGAGCCAAGAACTACTGTCCCCTCACCTCTGTGTTTCTTGTCAATCTCTATCAGAAGTGCTTCGTTATCCGCTCCATAAGGGTTCTGTGAGATCAAGTAGTCAATATCTGTAGCTTTGAAAATAGCTGCACAATGCTACACAAGTGGTTTATTTATTTGACAGGAGTTGGAATAGAAATGTTTGACCTCCACCAGACCATCTGAAAGTGCCTGCTAGTGTCAATAGGTTGGCTAATATATAAAATTTTAAAAATGCTTTTTGAGATAAATCCTTTATATATCTATCAAATGCAGAGAAATTATGAAAAAAAAAAATAGTGAAAGGTCATGGTTTTTAATTTGCCTGGTGTGAATTTCCTTCAGATATCAAAGTCACAAAGGTGCAAAATCACAGATTCAAAGCCTGCGTGCTGATGAGAGGCCCACGCCGATTTTCATACCCATCTCTGACAGCAGAAGTTGGATATCATGCCCAAACTAATGAAACCATCCTTATAGAGCGAAACATGCAAGTGCAGGAGGAGTCAGTGCTGACAGGCCGCACTTACCTCTGCGTGCTTCTCTGGCACTGGCCACAGGCTCACGACAGGACCCCGGTCCTTCATTTGGATGGTGTCGCTCATATTGATGTAGTTCTTCAGCTCAATTACTTTGTTGGCCCAAGAGATGTCAGTCATCCCGTGGTCGGAGAAGAGGAGGACGTTGACCTCGTTCTGAAGACCCTTGCTCTGTGAAATGTGCACATATACATATATATATATTCACATACACACGATATTTCACCCCATAGACACGGGTGAAAGCTTGAGCTTGAACCCCTTCACCCAAACACATCCTCGTGGTTCTCAGTCTGAGACAGACCCAAATTAAATCTCTTTCCAGGCTGAGCATTTCTGCAAAGCAGGTGTCTCTCAGGACTGCTGATCCCAGGGCTTTCCTCTCATTTCTATCTGAGCTTCCAAATGCTGCTTACACAGATCTACCCCCATTCTTCCTTCATCCTTAAACCTGAGCTCAAAATTCCATCTTAATCCAACTCTAGATCTGCAAAAATGTTGTTTCTGCTTGCTCTAAAGTACAGGACACTAAATCCCCCTACCACAGAACTGCTGTCCAAATTGCTCTGGAACAGGATTTTATCTTATTTATTTCTTGGTCCGAATGCTGGGGGTAAAGCACCTTTGTCGTTAATCCATCCATGGCAAAGGTGTCTCCTCTCTTCACAAACACTTAGCATTGCATCTTTTATGATTTATTGAAATTGAAATTTTATTATCTTCTCATTTAAGTACATCAAAAAGCTCTAATATATATATTTACATTGTGAAGAGGTGTCAGAAATAACCATAAAACCTACATATTCCCAAAAGCTTGGTGTCCTTTCTCTCACCGCGAAAATCATTTAGATAGTGTTTTTAAAACAAAGGTTGCAGGACAGAGCTCTGAGAGGTGCCGTAAAAGCTGCTATAAAAGTTAATTGTCTGATTCCACGGACCTTACCAAATGGGCAGTTGTGATTCATTCGCCCACTATCAATTCCAGCTGGCAACACAAACTGTAAGCAGAGCAACATGTGTATTGGGCTATGGTTTCCTGGGGCTATTGGTGTGATAATCCACCAGGAGGGTTATAATGCTTTCTGCAGAAATCAGGGGAACAGTGTCTGTGTGTCCACAGGAGAGCAATAGCCCCTGTTTTCGAGGAAATAAAGGTTTGTGGCCAAGACACCCAATTAATAGGTATTAAATAGACTCTCCGCAATGCCAAGGAGAGTAGTTTGAAACAGCTGTTTCAGACATTGTGGTGGGATCTCAAGTAATGGTCATTTTTGGAAGGTTTCTCTCAGCTCTCTTCGCAACGGTGGCATTATTTTAAAGGAACGGGCGCCTTTTTGCCCCATTGATTTGGYTGCGTTAGCGTGTTGCAGCCAGGCAGTGCAAGGGCAGGCTGGAGGGGACGCGAGGCGAGAGGGGCCGAGCGACACCGCGCGCAGGGGGCAGCCATGGGCTCAGCGGGCTGCAGAGCCGCAGGGGCAGGTGGAGCCGTGCGGGTGCTCCGCGTCCCCACCTCACTGACCTTGATTTGCTGGACCATGCTGCTCAGGGCCTTGTCCACCGCTGCTAGGGCGCTCCTGCGCTGCGGGGACGCGGGGCCGTAGTGGTGCCCTTCCACGTCGATGCGCTCGTAGTAGACGGCCGCCATCTCCGCACTGCCRTTGCTGGCGGCGCGAGAAGGGCGAGTGGTGAGCGGGGGGCACACGCGGGGCACGGACACGCCAAGGCGTTGCCATCTTTTCCTGCACCAGCGCTTGCACTCACTGAGTGCCATGGGAACCRTTCCCAGCACCCCGTCTGAGCTGCACTTCCCGACAAAAGCAAGCTCCCGCAGCCATCCCACCTCGGCCTCACTCTTCGTCAGACCCCGCTCTGGTAGTTTTGAGTCCGGTGGCTGGTTACAGCCAAGGCCGACACAAGGGGGTCAGTGTCTACCTTGTTTCTACAAGGCTTCATCCCCCTCCCTGCTTGCAAGGGCCCTGGGGATGGTCAGAGACCCTCAGCAGGGGCTCCAGGCAAAGACGACGCACACTGTCCTCACAGCCCTCTCCTTTAAAGAGCCATAAGAAGTACTGATTTCTGTGCCCAATGCCCTTATTTAAAACCCCATGTTAATTACTAGTTAAATGTGCTCTAATTAAGATTTGGCACTGCCAGCTTTGTCCTGTGTGAGGTCTTCCATATGGCTYGGGCCACCTCGGGACGTGCCTCTCCAAGGCCTCGCAGAAGCCCGGGCTGTACGGCACGTGGTGGGATTGAAGGAGAGGGCTCTTGTGCAGGACTGTGTCCAATGGACACAGGCAAGCTAAGGCAACCTCCAAGGCTGCACAGAGTTGGCTAATCACACACTTCTGCCCTGAATGTCCTCAGCTTAATTAGTAGGGGCTGAGCATAAATCAACACCAAACTACACTGTTATGACCATTTCTCAGTTCACTGTAAAGCTTACTGAGAGCAGTCTTGAAGATAAAAATGCAAATCTGTGCTCAGGAGGTTCAAGTCTAGTCTTTTCTCAGTGCACTTAGTGCCTGCCAGGGTATCCCATCTATTATACATACCCTTGTCTAAACCTAAATCCCCATACAAAAAGACTATGTGTGTGTTTCCCTGACAGATCTAGCTTCTCTTATTAAGGACACCCTAATAGGAGAAAAGCATCAGGGGTGGCTTGGGGCCTGGTGCTGGCACTTGTGAGTTTGTAAAAGGCCTGGACAAAGGGCCCTGCACGCAGCAGAGCGGCTCTGCGTGGGCAGGGGGTTCCTCTGGCAGCCACACTGCAGTGCAGTATTCGCTCCAATTCCTCTTCATTCTGAAACCATTCAAACGCAGCGGCCCTTCCTTTCCCTCACCCCACTTCTCATCTCTGCATTACTTTCCCCTATACCAAGCATAGATTAATTTCTAAAATTTAATCCTATGTAACATACATGTTCATTGAACCTAGTGACACAGTTTTCTTCCTCTTCTACCACTTGCACCTTTTTGTGTCTTCTTGCTGGTAACCTAAAGACCATTTCAATCTAGGCCGGGGTGAGTTCAACTGCAGAAAGCAAGTGATCTTATTTAGATTGGGATGGAATTTCTCAGTGAGGTCTGGGTCCTCCAAGCAGGAAAGTTGTACTTGGTATGAGTAACCTCACGAGAGAAGCCCACGCTGCACCGCACGCCTGAGAGTTTGCATGGCTGGGTACAGCACATCAAGTCTCATGGACGTGATTTTGAATGCTTCTGGGGGACAGRATGCTCCTGTGCCGCCATCAATGGCTCAAGGAAAGGCACAGGACCCGCCGGCTTCTGTGCAGCACCAGGAGTCAGAAACCCCTTCAGAAGATGTAACAAGAAAACGCCCCTCCAGACTCTCCTGTCCAGCAAGGGGAAGTCCTGCTAAAGGGGTGCTCCTGAAAACATGGCATTTCAGAGACTTGACTTCCCTTGGGCTGGCAGCAACAGAGGATTGTTTGCCAAGGCCTGACAGACTAAGCAAAAAAGATGGGTGTCAGAGAAAAGACAGGGAGAGAAAAGATGAGGAAAACTACTGTCATTTTCTCTGTTTCCTTTTCAATTTGTTTTGTAGCCTCCTTTCTTTCCCCAATTTTCCTCTCTCCTGGAAAGCGCCTGCTTTGGCCTCTTGTGAGAGGCCCCACTGCCTCCATTTGACTCCTGCCCATTTCTTCTTTCTCACAGCCTTGTGGCTCTGGCTGAGTTAGTTAGAAACACTCTTGATGGGCTCCAGCGAGCCAAAAGAGCAGCCAGGAGGGCCGCAGTTTGCAGCAGTTCATGCCTCACTTTTCACTAGGCACACAGCTAAAAGACAAGCTTTCCAGGGCAATCCTGCCTTGGAGCATCCCACCAACGCGTTCTTCATTTTGGAGCCTTTTTACTGAGGAAAAAAGTCTGYGGCATCTCAGTACTAGATCTTTTAGATTCCAACTGCTAGAGCAGTTTGTAAGCAATGAATTAGAAGTGCCTCATGGCATGGGATGAGTTAGAGAACCATGAATGCTTTAGAAGAGGAAGCCCAGCTATAGCTAAGGTAAGATCCAGCTACACATGTGGTTGTGGAGTTGCAATGAGTCAAATCTTGCCTGACTTTACAAGCTTTGTGGAATCCCCSCTCATTAATACCTGGATGGGAAACTAGGAGCTGGAAAGGGGGAGCTGGAAAGCTGGATGTACAGAGTATATTTTTATCAGGAATCAGATGGCTGCGTATATAGGAGCCTGTATTCCCATCACACTCACATTTTGTGCAGAATGATTGCCTGCCCCCAAAACACTACGCCTGTGACGTTCCAAAATGCAGAGGTTATCAAAACATCAGTCTTGCAAACAAGTGACGAGAGCTGAATTTCGTAACTGCCAAGTTGCCACATTTCAAAGTCTACTAGTGAAGGTGAGCGGGCTGATTTTCACAGAGTATTACTTAACTGGATAGGACCTCATCTCTTTAGGAATAAACAGTAAAGGAAAAATAGCAAAAATTGGGATGTCTCCTCTGCATTGAAAGCTGTGATTGAAAAGAAAAGGAATATTCCTTTTCCGTTCCCTTCATTATAACAGGCTATTTCTGTGCATAGTTACGTTTCTGTGACTATATTGTGGAGCAGTACGAGCTCCCATCTCCCGCGTAGGTCGACCCGAGAAGCCACCCTGCCTCGAGGCTGGCGGTGCAGCTGAGCCCTGTTCCCGCGGGAGCGGAGCACCGCGCCGCAGGCCACAGTACTTACCACAGGGACTCAAGGGCGTCGCTGATCGCATCTGCAAAGTTCTGGTCCGTCGGCACGCTGAAGTACTCGCGGCAATAACTGGGTCTCACGCCAAGGATTTCAACCTCGCAACCTGCAAGTGGAAAATGCAGTGAGTTTAGYGATTTTGCCTCGATTATAGACACACCACCATGGAGTCCAAGTTCAGATTTGCGAGCTCCATGTGACGTTGCTTATTTTCCATCTTTTGGGTAGGAAATCTTACATTTGGTGATAGAAAAGGGAGAGAGGTTGGTTTGATTGGCTGATGAGTGCCCGTGGCAGACCATACCTTGGATTCGTTTATTTTCTCCTTTAAAAAAAGGTCTGTGAGACCTCTCTGTGACAAACTCCCATTCCCTCACAGCAAGCCGTTTCCACTTATATTACCCAGATGTTTTTGTTTTTAGTGATGTGGATACATATCTGTAGTTTCAGACTTCCAGTAAAATAGACCTACATTTTGTTCCCTCAAAGTCCAGCAAATACACACAGTATTTCTCTCAGTATCTCAGTATCTCACTTAATAATACCCTCATCTATAATGAATATTTTATTATGGGAGCGTTGCACTATTAAACCTGTTTCCCAGGACCAGTTAATTCCTTTGGTAACTTGCAGCCTTCACTGAAAAATGGTCTGTTTTGTGGCCCCAAATCTTGTGGCAACAAATCCTGCGGGAAAACACGGCTCAGAACACACAAGGCTGTGGGGTTTTTGACCTTTTCCTCTCTGAAGTCCTGAATAACATTAATGTTTAAAACACCTGTGCTTTAAGAAACATTAAGCTCATGCAAATTATCTTTAGAAGGCCCTCTGTCCAGAGCTCTTCCTCCACAGTAACAGGTTTTTTGATATATTCCTGGGACAAGAAAAAGAGTATCTTTTGCAAAAGAGTCCCTATCTACTGCCGTACAGTCACRAATTTATAGACAGGACTTAACTGGAGACACAAGCAGAGTGCCAGTTAAATTCCTTACACTTCAGTTCAGGTGAATGACTGCTCACAGAAATAAGTAATGTGATGATTTAGCCTTTTTTTTCCCCTCTTCACATACTGATAGTGGTGTATAATTTTCTCAGATTTCGTTCCAAAATTACTCAATAAGTAACTTTAAATGGCTGTATGAACTTCCTGGGGATCTGGGATATTTCGATCGTTCAGGTATCTGTATTTTTGCTATTCCCAGACTGCCAAGTGATGAGCATGATGTAAAAGACTAGAGACACACAAATAATCAGAGATATTTTTGACCACTAAATATTGGTCTGTGAGCATGCAGATCGTTGACAGTAATACTGAAAATTCAGGCTGCTTATATAAGGCATCAAAATAGTACATGTAGCTGTATTGTCTCAGTGATAACAATAACATGAAATTGGACTCTACATGTGAAATTAAAAAACAATACTGTGAACACCCTTTAATAAATACATAAATAAATTACTTAATTTTGTTAGAGGCCAAGACAGCTGTTAAAATTTCTCACTTAAATATAAAGGGAAAGGAAATCTAATAAGGATTTGGAATCAGACAAGATGAATATTAAGTTTTTCTTGGGGAAAGTACAAATAGATATGCTGAATTTGCTGAGATTTAGTGTTCTGTATAGCTTTTATGACTCTAAACTACTWTTTAAAAACCCAGACTTCTGGATCAGGAATAAGGACCTCTTTCAAAGTGATATATAGACTTCTCTTTATCTTTTGACATAGGGACTTGAACTTCTGCCAACTTAAAATTGCATTTCTAAACATTGATTTAACAGTTGGACACTTTGTGTCATAACAGATTTTTGAAAACTTTCCTGAGTAGCTCAATGGTCTGGAAAATACTGTGTTTAAATGAAAAAAAAAAAAAAAAAAAAAAAAAAAAGCTGTGTTTAGAGTCCCTTTTCCCTTTCTCTAATTTCAGTGTTTAGAAAATATGTCATTCCACTTCAGCTGAAGCAGTTGCATACACTGCTGGAAAACGGAACAGCTGGAGGGTTTTACATTACATCACATCCACAGAGCCAAACGTGAGGAGCTCTGTATAGTTTCTGAGGAGCTCTGGAAGGCTTTGACGCTGGTGGTATCACCAGATCACCAGGCTGGTCTTACGCTCCCCTGGAGCTTCACTCCGTGCTGGAGAGTCAGTCCTTTGGAAGGACAATGTGGGCTGTGATACTGCACATTTGACCTCAGATATTACGTATTACTTGGCAATCAGACATCTAGGAGATACATAATGTTTTGCCCATGAATGGAGACCTGAGGAGCAGAAACTTTTAAATAAACACGCTGTGTTCATCTTTGAAGGAAGCCCCTCCCTCCTTCTTTAGAAAACTGAATATTCATGATGGAGGAAGATAAGGAAGAATGTGAAGGTGGATATTTTGGAGTCAGCCTTTGCAAAGCCTTGAAAGTTACTCCGATGAGGAAATCACGGCAATACAAGTTAACCCCAGGAATGAGCTAGTGGGCACTTGCATCACATTTGTGTTATGTTTGGTCAGTCTCATTTGGATCACTGTCTTCACTGTTGGATAGAGAGAAAATACCATCTTCCAGAAGAAAATGTGCTGAATTTAGCTCTACACTTCATTTCCTGCAAATAGGTCCCCAAACTTTTCTTATTTGGATCTTTATCAGAATCTTTTMCAAGATTAATTACTAATGGAATATCCTCAGGCTGGAAAATAAATAGCACATCATTCTCTGTACAAAAGTCTGCAGGATGTCCACTCACCTTGCTTACAAAATCCTTATATTTTCTTTAATTTCTTTTGAGATCACTTTCCCAATAGAATGCCATTTTAATAAGTAAAGCCTTAAACAAGGAATCTAGAAAATGTCAAACAATTACATCCTTACTGTAGAATTAGAAGACAGTTAAAAAATCATGTGGGGAAAAAAAGGTATCAAATAAGTTCTGTTATATTTGGAATGATTTTTATTTATTCCAACTGCAACTGGACTCATACCTCAGGCCAGTTGCACCATAGTTTAGTTCAATTCCTCTGGGGTTTTCCCTGCTTCTCCCTTGATGCCCAACCCTTTGTGGCCTGCGTGTTCATTGGGAACACATACATGCTTAAAAACAAGCATGTGCTTAAGCATTCGCTGAACTAGGTCATTAAGAACTTTGCCCAAGGTTGACTGT
This sequence comes from Eudromia elegans, assembly GCA_003342815.1. Taxonomy (NCBI): domain Eukaryota; kingdom Metazoa; phylum Chordata; class Aves; order Tinamiformes; family Tinamidae; genus Eudromia; species Eudromia elegans. Next base: position 193,223 of record PTEX01000191.1, read on the forward strand.
CACAGATAATGACAGACAGAAGTACCTGTCACCATCCACAGATAAAGTATCGTATCCGTGCAAAAACTCCCTTTGGCACCAGTAGGACAGAGTTCCACCCACTGGGTCATAAGAAAGTAGATGGATACACTTGACACTAGGAAAAAGGAATGCTGTACTGTTCCTTGCAATTTTCTACAAAAAGTGTGTCAAATATATATATGCTTTCTTGTAAAAAAAAAGTAAATGTGTGTGTATATATACATATATAAACATAAAATGTATTATATAAAAATTCTCTCTAAATATACATATAGTATTTCTAGCAGAAGATATATACACACACACTCCACAGTGTGCATATATGTGTATGCATACATACRTATTCCTCTCGTTGGTCTCCTTGGGCACTGCTCAGAAACTGGGAGGTTCTTCACCGCTCGAAAGGCTACCTGAAGGAGCTGAGTAAAGTCTAACAGTGTTCAATGAAAGGTCATACTGTTCTAGCAATTTTCAGTAGCTTTCTGTAGACTAGCAACTCACATTTATTCAGTGCAGATCTACTTGTAGTTGAAAGTGAATAGAAAGTTTTYGTAAATTTTCAGAACAATCTCTAAATTCTCTTATGTTTGAGATATTTATATATGACATTGATATATATTAATATAGAAATACCAAGGAGTATATTAAGATGTTTATATATATATATTCTTTCATATGTAGTTCACATATCCTACTATTTTGATCTCCAGTAAGAAGCAGCTTTCTTGAAGGATGATCCAAGACAGTATCTCCAGCCTGTTCTTCCATCCTGTTTGACAGGATTCTAGCCTGCCAGGTGACACCTGCTTCCTCAGATCTTTCCTCTCTTCAGTTCAGTAGAAACAAGCTGGCTAGTTTTGGAGCATGACCACCCGGGTTTGCTCTTCTGGCTCTTCTCTCCAGAAGCCCATCAGCCACATTGCGTGGGATGAACGTGATGGGGCCCACGCATGCCRGGCTGGGGCTGGCCGGGAGCCTACGGTGTGAGTCAGCAGCCACCGCTCTGCCTGGCATCACTGGCCATGCTCACAAAGTGGTCCCAACACGAGCTCTTCAGGCTGCAGTTATGCACACGAGGGTATTGGCGTACTGCTGAGGTAGCAGAGTGGACAGGTCCAACAGGCAAGACACTGCCCATCTTGAAGGTAGCTCAGCTCAGCTGCCCTGCTGGGACACTTATTCCCGTGCGGCTGGATAAATGAACAACTAAGGGAACAGAGCTCTTTGTTAAGGTTACACATCCCTAGTGATTCCCAGGGAAAAGAGTTGCTCCAGTACAGAGCAAACCAGGAAGAGGGAGGCCAACCCACTCCGATCAGAGGGCTCTGTCTTGGGTAACCGGACCTTGGCTGCGTTAATGATRAACCTCCAGTTCACTAGCCAATGCTTGCTTCCATGCTTGCTTCCACCTGGGGTTTGTTCTCCCCACAAGGAAAACTCACAGCTCACAACAGCCCAGCCATTGGGGAGGATGGTTACCTTTTAACTCTGATCAGTGACTTGGTCCACAGCACTGCTCCATTAAYGGTTACCCCAGCTGCGGCCTTTAATTGCTAACTTAGTGCATGAAAGACCCCTCCTACAGAGTATGGTGTACTTAAATGCAAAGACGCACCACTAAAATGGTACTAGTTCTTGGCAGACYAACCTGGCCAGTAATACATAGAGACATTCTTCTTTTCTTTCATCATGGTGACCCACAAGGGCTCTGATCCGTTCCACCAGAGAGGCAACAAACTTTCTTTATTCACACCAATATCGAAAGACACATTGGTAGTTGGATCCCACATATAGTTTCCAATCATTTGATGGACCTCACAGTGGCGACCTGAGAGGAAGAGAAGAAAAAGAGCATAACCATATTTGTGTTGCCCAGGAGGAGGATGCCAYTAATAGCATTATTGCTATTACACACTCACATGAGACTACCAAGCAAACCATCTGAAAGACCACGGTACAAACCCAGGAAGCTTCCCTATTATGGCTGCTCTTATGACCTTCTCGCCCCGRCTGCCTGTTATGAATGTGTCACTTAGTCACCCATGGTCCCTTCATAGCCAGGGGAGAAAACAGTGCCTCTGGATAACTCATGCCATCCTAAGAAAAACAACTGAGATATCTGGGAGGAGCTAYGCTCTGGAGGTGCCCATTACTTTAATTAAAGAGACAGCCAACTTCTGGATGGCTAATGCGCGGAGCAGTGACTCCCATGGCCTATGGCCTGAGCCGCACGCCGCTCGCAGCCCACACAGACAGGCCTCTGTGGCAGCAGTGGCCCACGCGGGTGCCGCATGTTCGTCTGACGCTTRGCGCCTTCCAAGCACACAACATCTGCCAAGTCGGAGGCTATTTTAAGGTACTCGCTGGCACGCGGACCGGGAGGGCTGAAGGCAGCAGTCTGTAAACAGGAAGGGGTAAGAAGTGCTTCCTGGAAACCCAGACCAAAGTTTGGGAAAATCGCGTTTCCTCCCCTCTTTCATCGTACATTTAACATGAATTGCTCAATACTGATATTTAGACATCACAGTTTATTTAACGGTGCTTGGAAGAGGGCCAAAACATAAAAAAAGAAAAACTACACAGAAATTCCTCGGTGATAATAAGGAGCAAGGGAATTGGGCATGATATAGCCGGGGGTGACCTGTCCTCTCCATCCTCACCCCACTACATATAGTGGCTGAGTTCACTGAGACCCTTTTTAGAGCAAGAGCGACACAACAGTGCCCAAGCCATCCAATTCAGTCTGCATAGCCCCATGTACTTCTTAGGCACAGACCCAGAGAAAATCAGTTCAGAAGGTCCAAACATACAAGGTATTCACAGCATGTTCAGTGAGATAATCCTTAGAGAAAAAAAAAAAAAGCACGGCCATCGTGGCTTTCTACAACCTAGTCCGAAACCTTTACACACTACTTCTATTTTCCATCACTGATTGCTGGTGTTTTGCATGCACACACTTTGTTCTTGGTTGCAGAGCATCATTTCATCAGGTATTTTCCAGCTCTGCAAAGTTTGCGTATCCGTCATGTTGGAAAGGGTTTCAAAAATCTCCTTCCCTACTATACTTTTACTTATGCAAAACATTTCCTCCTCCCCAGAGTAGGAAAGCAGCCCAGTTTGTTGCAGCCACTGTTATTCACTATATTAAAAAACACTTATACAAATATACAAAAACTAGTGGACTGGAGAAGACGATATCTGTCCTATGCTGCCAATAGCTTTTTTTGCTGCAAGTCTAAAAAGTGCTGGTAGGGAGCTTCTCTAGAGCATAAAAAACACAGCCCTACTCCTTGGAGAGCCACATCTCTTCAGCTCCTTCAAGTCCATATATGCCTGAGCACACATAAACCTCTTGGCAAACTGCATGCAAGCAGCCAGTGCTGGCCTGGTAAACCTGGAGATCAGTGCTGAAGCTGTTGAGCAGGTCACATATTTATATATCCTAGAGTCTTCATTATAAAAAGAGTGATCTCCAGCTGCTACTGAGATGCAAACTCCCTGCAGTTCTTCAGAGCTACCACGAGTTCTTCCCCCTCTTCAAGGGACAGGACAAAGCCTGTGCTTGGTAGCATTACCGGGAAGTTTAATTAAATATGTGTGATGGTGCAGATATTATTGTGTTTGTCACATTAGATAAGTTCACTCTTCTAGGGGCATTAGCTCTTTTTTTTCCTGCTGCCTTCACTTTAAAGAAAATCTGTTTCATTTGCTATTTTGCAAAAATGTGCTGGATTGGAACAGGCTGCCCAGAGAGGTGGTGGAGTCTCCTTCTCTGGAGATCTTCAAAACCCGCTTGGACACCACCCTGTGCCACATGCTCTAGGAGACCCTGTGTGTGCAGGGGGTTTGGACTAGATGACCTTTAGAGGTCCCTTCCAACCTTAAGCATTCTATGAGTCTATGATTTCAAAGAGATTCAATATGTGRATAGTTACACTCTTGGAGAAACCCTATAATTACAACTGATGCAACACAACAGCAACACAGAGGGTAAGAGAAATTCACATTTACCACAACTACTAGTCCACAGATTTGAAAGCCTGAASGGACCATCAGATCATCAGATAAACCATGAGGCAGGACCATTTAATGCTGCCTGGAACCTGTGCTCCAAAAAGACCCCAGACCTCCCTGGAAGACCCCARTCTCCAGCTAACCCATCTTTGGGTTGTTCTTCCCAGCAGTTTCTCATCAGCAAACACTCTTCACAAAGTACATCTGTTTTCTAGTTTAGTTTTGTCCCATATTAATCTTCAGCCATGGCTCTTCTGTGCCTTGCCTGCTGGCAGTATCYTGTCTGCAATAGCTGGCACTTCTGACCCTGAAGACTCTTGTGCCTAGAATTAAAGTCATCTCTCAAATTTCATTTGGGTCACCTGCAAAACCTGAGTGCTTTACATCCTCTAAGTTATTTTCTCCAGCCTGAGAAAATGACCTTTGGTTGTCCCCTTTTTAATGATTAGCAAAAAAGCAACATGGTACGAGACAGTCACCATAACATGCAGAATTTATTATTGCCTCCATTACTGTAACTTCCCCCTATAATCAAACATTAACTTAGGATCTTAGGATATTCAYGGGTATCAACAGGAAAAAAAGAAAACGCAGCGTACAGATGTCATTAGTTAAAGTGACTGCAACTGCAGTGAAAAAACACCCCTTCCTCAAGCAAGAGGACAAAACAAAGGCAGTACAGTTCCCAAGGCTACAATAACTGCTGTATCCTTCTGGAAAGGAGCCAGCAAAAGCATTTGCAAGTCTACATGCTACAACTTACTTGGACACAACACTTTTTACAACATTTATCTTGCTTTAAAGCACATTCCCGTGTCTCCAGGCACTTTTGTCAGCATTGCAATCAATCTATGAAAAACAAAGACGAATTTTTAAGAAATAACATGACTTGTTGGCCACTCATGACAGGCATGCAGTAACACTGGCTGCTGAGCACCCTACATCAACCACATGGGAGATTTTGAAATCTAAAGGTGAGTACCAGTAAAATTTGCCTGATTCCCAAAGAGCACATCAGATTTATCTGGGAGCTCCAAGCGCATCCCGTAATGAGCACAGCAAAGGTACCATAATCTGTACTCACATGGTGTCTGCCCTATGATAAACATAAATACCTATGTGACACACATAAAAATACCTGGGCAATGCATTGACAAGCACCAGGAATGACTGACATGACTGCAGGCTGCCCCTGGGCTGTGTGGCCTGGGCGTGAGCTCAGCTGCTCTGCCTGGACAGCTGCTGGCGTTTAGGGARACCTTCCCCAGGGAGGCTTGGCAGGGTCCTCAAGGAAGGGCTTTCCTTGCCCCAGGAGAGCTGCCAGGCACGAGGAAATGCAACAAGTGCATCCAGGACCACATGGATATGGGGTTATATCCTGAGCCCGCTAGCACTCTTGGCCAGATCCCTGCTTACCTCTGCAACTTCAGGGGCTCCATCCACACCATATCTGTGCCAAGAGGCACAAGGAAGCACATTTTTAGGGTGTGTTGTGTAAGACCATGTGGTCTGTATGAGTAGAATTAAAGAACATTTCAATTTTTGATGATCTGATGGTGGTGCTTTCGTAAGCCCACRACAGGAGCACCTCCAGTCCTTTACSAGAACACAGAGAGACTTCCAGGCAGTCCCTGAAGCTGGAAGGTTATTTTTCCCTATAAAGATATCTGATTCAGATAGATTCAAAGCTTGGCCTGACATGAAGCATCGTGGGAACACTGAGATTCAAGCAACTTATTTGGTTGGCCGCTGTGTCGTAACTGGTACAGTTTCCTCTTCCTCATCCTTTCCTCTCCCAGAGGAAAACCTAGCAGGGGCACAGCAGGAAGGAGCACTGCAGAACACTTGCCCTTCTCTGCATGGCAACAAGCAAGGCCAAGGGTAAAACAAGAAATCCAAACATCGGGCTGGGCTGGAGGGGGACACATCTCTTGATGACCCAGGGCTAGATGAGGTAGCCCTGCCGCCTGCAGGCCCTTAGGCAAAAGCGGTACCTGCAAGACATGACAAGWCAAGTCACGTCCCCAGGAAAGCTTGTTGGAAAAGAATTTCCTTTTTTTTTTTTTTGAAAAAAAAATGACCCTCCAAAAGCAGCCTGAGCAAAAGTAGAAACAGCCTCGCTTAAGTCAGAGAAGAAGCTGCAATCCAGGGAGGACTATTCTATCAAAATGGCCAGAAAATAAAACCTCTGCTGCACACACAGAGCCTATTCTTCTTTTCTAAATGGTGATTTATCTGGCTGCATGGAGCTCTTAGTTCGATGCTTTCACAAGGGGCCAGGGCTGGGACACACACGAAGTGCTTCCCAAGCACCTCGCTGAGGCTTTGCAGATGCTCGTGCACGTGGGAAGGTGGGTCCTGCTGCCCCGGGCCGCTAGCCTGGCTTGGGTGCAGCAACGGACTCGGGGGCTGAGGGGAGCTAGAAGAGCGCCCTGCCAACCTGCGGCACACGCCATGGGAGAGGGCACAGGCCCTGGCAGCTCTCTGTGAATGAAGTGTGGCTGGGTAGGTTAGCTCTAGGTGAGGAAACACCTGGATACATGACTGCCCACCCGCAGCTCCTCACAGCTGCTAACAGGCTCCTTAGGCAGATGGGAACCGTGAGGTTTCAGGTAGTGTATAAATAAAAACCTCTCTGCTTCAATTTGTATCTTGCAGACTTTCTGAAAGCTGGAGATAAACAAAGTGAGATGAGGAATCTGAACACTGGAAGCATTCCCAGCCCTCAGTCGCTCCTGCAGCCCGCCCTTGCCAGCACAGCATGGCAGGCCCTGTCAGGTAGCACTATCACCAGCAGCAGTATTGCAATTCCTTGTGCTCTTTCATACCCCAACGTGCAGTTCTGGAAATGGAGACACATTAAATAAAATAAACACTATTGATCCCATGCAGGGAGCTTTGCTCTTTTAAACTGAGTGCAGAAGTTCGTACAAAATCCTGCTCTTGTGGTGAAGGGAGACAGCCCCTTCCTCAGCTCCAAGCAAGGTCACAGCAGAGCTGTACCTGCAGCTGGGTTTTGCCGATATTCACTGATAAAGGCTCGGAGGACACCCCAGGAKAGTGGTGGTCGATAATTAACTGTGTCAGCCTCTATCCCTTGGATACAACGCGCCGCTCGGGCGAGCGCTGCCGGTGCAGATTAGCGGCGAGCTGCCAGCATGCTGGGAGGCTCCACAGGGGAGGCTTTCCTCCCGCTCCCAGGATCTCCTGGAAGTGAGATGTTGTGCTGGAAATCTGGAGCACTCCTGCAGCAAAAACAAACCTGCCACATCGAGGATTCAGCAAACTTGCAGCTAAAGCATCTGTTGCTCAGCCTCTTCCTCTGCCCCACAGGCTCTGCGGGACCTCTCAGCCTCTCTAACAGTTATTTGGGATCAGGACTTCAGCTAATGGACCTATGGAAGCCCCTCATTGCCTGCTTTCCAAGCTACCTCCCATGCATTGAGCTCTGCAAACAGGGACTGCCCTTTCCCCCACCCCGCCGATGGTGAAAAAACGCAGTTCTGGAGGCAACGCTGCACAGCTGACTGGAGAGCTGGCTTGGCCTCAGCAAAGACCTGCCAAAAGACGACTTCATTTCTTGTTAGGACCTTGGATAAAAACTCCCTGCTAAGTTTCCAGCATCAATGCAATGTGCTGGTCACCGGTGCTTATCCTGGCAGGTCTCGCAACGCAAGGGGCCCTGGCAGGTCCCAGGGGCAGCTGGGCCAGGAGTCTCCCACAGCAACCAGGACAGATCCCCAGGCCCTGCTCCTGCCCCCACCCAAACTCCTCGGTACCAGCACCTTTTACCTAAAGACATATGCCAAGAGCAACCCTGGAGCAGTAACTCGCTGTTGCAGTGGTCATGTGGGGAGAGAAGGAGTGCGAGAGGTCTCAGACTTTCCATTTGGTTTAGTTTTAGAAGTCCCAGCAGAAACAGGCCAAGGTAGAGAAAGGGAAATATTAAACTCCCTAAAGCTCTCCTTAGGATGAAAGTCTGGGTGGCTTGTGATCTTAACTCCTTTCTCTGGAAAAAACAGCCCATGGTATGACTAAGCTCTCCTTCTGGGACAGGCATAGCTGGATTTCTCCTCTTGCCTGACTGCCAATCCCACCTCTAACCCCACAGAGCTCCCCTAGACACGTGTGTCAGCACTAACTGCTCCTTCCACCTATTTCACCATTTACACCATGCTTTCCTGCTCTACTGATGCAATCCTGACTCTCCCAGGCAAGCTCTTTACATGCACAAAGCCGTAAGGCAGCACAAGCACCGACCTCATCTACCCATCTGCCTCACAGCCTCCTTTCAGAGTGCCATTAAACTTGTAAATGGGACTCAGGTACTAAGGAGCTTTTGTCACTTTCATAAAATCCGGCCTGAGAAGCTTCTTATTCTAAAGCATCTCTTCCCACAGTGTTATTCTCATTCGCAGCTTCTCTCATCTAGCTGGTGGGTGCTTGTGCACAAACAGAGTCTCCCTGCAGCTAGAGCCCTCTCCCATCTGCACTCACATCTCATCTCAGCTCCTAGACCTCTGTGATATTTGGGGAGAAGGAAAACCAGGCCCAATGACTGAAGTGTCATTCATGGAAGATATCAGGAGGTTGCCCAGCCAGCAGCTCAGCTCCTTAAAGGACAACACAGCCACAGAGGAGACAGTCTTGCACCTCTGGGGAAGCCAAGCCTGAGAAACGTAGTATGATGAAGGTGTAGCAAAAGATGGCAGYGCTGCAAGGCAGTACCTGCCTGGGCTGCCATGCACCTCAACAGATCTCCATGAGGAAATGATTCCTTGGGTTGCTCTGAATTACACTACGATTTCAATGAGTCAGTGAGAGCTCTCCTGTTCTTGTGTCTGCATTTTGCTTTTCTTTCTCTTGATTGCCATAGGTTTGGAAGAAGAGAGAAGTCCTCTACTCAGGCCCCAGGACTGGGGCACTCCATGTCCCCTCAGTTAATGTCTTGTGGGATGTTAATGTCAACAGAAGATTGAAGTAGGAGAGCTAGATTRTTACTAGAAAGGCTAATCCAGAGTGTTATTCCGCCTTTGAACAATTGAAGGATTAGCCATGTACCTTCTCTTCTGTTAGATATTACAGGATTTTTAAACTCCTTTAATATATTATGGAGGGCCTGACCCCGGTCAGAGCTCCATTTCACTCAAAAGTTGAGAATTCCAGGTTAACCTGGTCACACTTCTACCTCCTGGCATTCACCCCTACCTCTACCGTTCCCTTAGCCTGTGACTTTGACCCCCTCATGATTCTTTGGTGGCTTCTCAGCCATGGCTCGCAGCTTGCTCTCTGCAAGGCAGTGAGCTCTGCTGGAGCAGACGGCGGGGGTCTCTGGAGAGCTCGCTATGGCCCCACATGATGGCTGAGGCCACCCGCACCACGGTGCCATAACGCGCATCCCACCATGGCAAAGACAGCTGTGTGCATCCATAGGCAGGCTGGATGCAGCTTCACCAGGCCAGGCATTCATCCAAACGAAGGATGGGACTCAACAAACAGCTCAGGGATGGGGACAAAAGTTTAAGCTGATTTAGCTGGAAGAGTCAATACGCTGCAAAACTGCATCCACAAATGCTAATTTACTACAGCTTGGAGGTAAGAGTGGGAGCTTCTCAACAGCTTGCAAGGCAACAGTTTARGACATGAAGAATAACCTATCCTCATGTCTGCGGTTTCTCAAAAGAAACAGCAGTGACATTTAAGCAGTGGAGACATATGGATTAAGAGGTCAGGAATACCTTCCAGGGCCTGCGCAGTAGTGACAGAGAGGTGGCAACTCACCAGTTACCATAAATTTGCTACAGCCYGATGCTGATCTCACCCTGTCACACCACATGTTGTTCAAAGCTCTGCTAACCTGCACAGAGTGAACAGAGACCAAGCTTTGCAGTAACCAACCCTTCATCCTCCCTCACTTGCCCTGTGCTCCAGTGTCCTACTCCCACTACCACCTAGAGCATGGTCTCTCCTTCCTGTGGAGCCCCCATCGTGGGGCTGGGGGTAGAGAGGACAGCACAACCTTGACATGTGGCCATGTCCTGACCCAGCAGTATGGTCAAAGCTACACCCACTCTCCAGGGCTTGGTGCAATCTTGGCACCTCCAGCTCACRTTGACTCAGATGCTTCTGAGTTGCCCTGGGCTTGTTCATCACCTGGACCTCAACTCACTCCTGACYTACTTAACACTACTGAGACTTGCACACTGTGGAGGGAAGCTGTTGTTCTCTGCACTTAACTCTCGTTTGCAGGGCAATGAGATCCTCACCATGAAGGCCRGAGCAATATATCCAGAGTTTTGCCTCATAAGGGGTGTCAAAATTGCCATAGCCCAGAAACGTCAAAATATCAGTAGTGACTATGCTGAGACAGAACTCCTAAGTACTAACAGGAAGTTTTTAAAGCTCCCCCTGTTAGTACTTCRGAGTTCTGTCTGCACATACAACTTTAATAGGTACAATGAGAATTAAGGAGAGAAAGCAACTATTCCTCCTGTGCTTTTAACAATTTCAGCCAAAGGCTTTGTCCCCTCACCCTACAGATATGAGGTGTTAAATTGATCTGCCCAAGTACAGTTAAAGAAAACAGTCCACAGTGGAGTGGCACTTATTGAAAATAAGTAGTAAAATTTGTTGTGCATTCGTTTTCACCAGGTAATTAACATCCCTCTCCTCTCCCACTAAATATTAAAATAGGAAAAAAAAAAAAAAAAAAAGGAGGTAATTCTCCCTCAATAGGAAGGGGTTAAGCAGTTTCAAAACAAGCTGGGCACAACTGATGTCAGATTCTGACTTACAATGGCATCTATTTGCTTTCCCAGCAAGCAGGATATGAACTGCTTGGCATTGTGKTGTTCCATGAACAGCACAAGACACCACGTATCTAGAGGAGAACGATTTCATTGCTGCTTCCAGTTAGCTGTAAGGTCCTGTTATTAAATGACTATGGCAAAAAATAAGAATAAAGAAACTCCACAAAAACTTTGGATTTGGTTGTTTACTTCAGTTTTGTATTCCAGGGTGCCTTTCTCCGTCAGAAATAGCCTATCTGTATTCCACACACATTCCTAGTGTCACTGCAATTATTTAATTACTATGGTTAGATTAAAAGGAAGTCAGCATTAAAAYATATAGTGAAAACAGAGTGAATTGACCTTCACAAAATTAGGAGTGCCCTCCCAAATGTCTTCCCTAGGCATTGAGGAAAAAGGGAAACTGTTATTAGAGAAGCAAGAGCAAAAGTCCTCAGTATTACCTTACTTGGCTATTTCATCTTATCTTACAAATAGAAGGACTCAGGGTAGAGTTAAGGCAGACTGTCAGTTTAGGTGAGAAAGAAACACAGTGCTGAACTTTCTAAACCCAACCTGCTGGCTAAGAACAAGACGTGTCTTAGTCACCCTCAGCTTACACACATTTCTATTAACTGAGCAGGCTCCACAATTCCCTTCCGTGTGTTTTCCACTCACTTTCGTGTTCCAGATGCAGCAGCAGAGGGAGAGCTCTTTGCAGCGCTCTGCCTTGGACGGGCAGGGAGATGGGGCTGCTCTGGGCAKGGAGAGCCGCATCCAGTGCTGCCTTTGCCCGGTCGGGCTCCCGATGCAGGACCCCAGCCCGGGAAGAGGCAGCTCCTGGGAGCAGGTCCCAGCAGCATTCCCAGGCATACTGACTGCCAGCAGGAACAGCTCTGTTTATCTTCCTGTCTAAGACAAAGTACTTCAGCGCTTTTAAACTCCCTGCTCTGGTAACCAGCTCAAAGCTAAAACACAAGTGTTTTCACATCCTCATAKGAAAAGGTGGCAGGAATGGGGTCAACAGCTGAGGAACATCCCAGAAAACAAGCTGAGCGCTCACCTGTCATCAGCGTGTAGTAGTTGGGGTAGGAAAGACTGGGGAAGTCCGGAGTCATGTAGTCCACCTTCACACCCATGCCGATGATGTCCCTGAAGCCCGGCAGTGACTCCAGCTCCTTGTCATCAAGGTAGTCGAAGCGGAAGCCATCAATGAGGAACACGAGCAGCTTTCGGTGCGCAGCAGCACTGGCGAGGGAGACAGCCAGGAGGAGGAGGGCTAGGGCCCGGCGTCTCCCCATGGCCGGCTGCACTGCCAGGGCTGGGAGGGCCAGCAGGACACACCACAGCAGCTCCAGGGATAGCCCCAGCACCACTGTCCTCCCTGCCCCTTCCAGCACAGCRTTTAAAGACACAGCACCGCCCGCCCCATGCTCCGGAGTGCCGCAGGCAATGGGTTAATTGCAAACAGATGATTAGCTCGGCTTCCAAGAGACGAGAGGGAGTGGAGGAGGGAGCCCGAGACTGCCCTGTAATGAGAAAACACATTGCGTTGATGGAAAAAAAAAAAAAAAGAAATTTGTTTGGAAGTAACTGGAGGCTGCGAGYGAGCTGCGCAGAGCAGCGCCAGTGCGCACTGCGGACGCTGCCTCCCGGCGGAAGGGGAGAGCAGGAGCCTGGGGGCTGCACTGCTGCTTTCGGAGCCTGTCTCCAGACCTGKCCGCAGAGCAGGGCTTCCCCGGGCAGGTCCCACAGGAAGGAAAGGTTTCCTCAGAGGAGAGCGACAGGACTCCAGCCATGCAACAGGCACCTTCTTACCCTCCTTGCTGTGGCTCTTAGCAGCGGCTGGGGCTGCCGTCCAGCCAGGCTGCCCTCCAGCTGGAGGGCCCCACCATGGAGCTTGAGTAACGCGGCTCCGCTGCAGCCACCGCAGAGATGCCCTTGAGGACCCTGTCGTCCCCGCTTGCCCGGYGCTGTGAGGGGCCTGAACTGGCTCCTAACACCTTGATAGAAAAAAAGCAGCTGTCAGCACTACACAGAACAAACTATACATTTCTTTTCTGACTGCTACCATGACTGTCATGACTGGTAACAGCTGGGTGGCTCCAAATTTCATATTGAAAATAGAAAACTGGCCACATTTCAGTCCTAAATCACCACTTCTGCCAGCCTCATGTGCCCAGACTAACCTCTAATGGAAAGCGACAGTCTGTTACGGGTCATCGTCATACGTTGACTCAATTTGCTTAAATTTTATTTGCTTTTCTCAAGTAAAATAAGTTCATTGGTGACCCTGCTTATGCAGGGGGGTTGGAGTTGATGATCTCCAGAGGTCTCTGTCAACCTCGACTCTCCTGTGATTACATGATTCTGTAACAGTGCTGTATTAATTGTGGGACACTGTAAATGAGGAAGAGTCGTCTGCCAGGCAGAGATGGATTGGGGGAAAGCATAATATTTGACTTTCTCAACAGAAGGAAGGGAATGCAGCTGTCATTCGAYGGAGAAACGGCCACTTGCAGATGTTGACACCTGGCCAAGGTTGCAAGAGCTGATGGCTGTCGTCCAGACGTGAAAGTTTGCCCTTCGTTTGCTCTTTGTAACACTTCCAATTGCATGTCCAGCATCTAGTTGCCTCTTACTAAATACTGGACTGATGCAAGCTCGGAGAGACGGTTTGGCTTCCAGACTCCCTCGGAGGCTGAGTCTCCACTGTCTTGTTCCAAAGGAGTATTTGCACCTGTGCAAAATGAGCACAAACCAGTTGTGTTCTGGCTTGCATTTGGTTTATGCTGCTTTGTACTCACTGCCAGCACCCAAAAGTGAAAGCAGCTGGTTGCAGGTCATTTCTTCCCTGCTGCTCCAGTAGCACCATGGCTGGGCAGCAACAAGAGGTGGTATCATGGCTTTTGCCAAAACAGACTTTCGATTCAAAAAGAGCTGTGAAACATCTGACCACAGGAAGAGGAGTCCGGGTACCTCATGGCAGAGGTTTTTTCTTTGAGATCAAGAGAAATTGGGAGGAATTCATTCAGTCCGTCTGAGAGAGGGTGGAGGGAGACCAAGCACGCTCCAGCTTGCAGTCGGGTAGATCTGCTCAGCCCAGTAAACTGGAAAAAGCTGGTGTTAAGCACTCAGAGTCTTCTTGGTCAAATTCTCTACACATCCTTTCTCTCACTGGATTAAACACGTTCCTCGTGGACATCTCCCACTCCTTGACTTTCCTGCCCATTCAGTTTCTTCCCTCTTTGAGGTTCCCCTTCCTTCCTCCACCATCTCAGAGTTCAGTGTGTCCCAGCACGTGAGACRTAACCTCAGATCAGAGCCCAGCTCAAGGCACCCAAGGACTTTCCTGAGCTCGAGCTCGATGAGCAGAATGAAGAAGGAGCCAGGCCTCCCCTCCAGCCCCTCAGCCCTGCCACTGCTGCAGGGGCGCTGCAGGACCGGCCTCTTTTCCCACCCACGGRGGCTCTGCAGGCAGGAACACAAGCCTGAGGAGCACGGCCACGACTTGCTGCTCGTCCAGCAGAAAGCCAGGACCAATGTGGCGCTGAGCGGGGCGTCAGCGTGCTCACCAACCCCACACAGGCCCCCGAGGAGTCCCGAAGAGCCATGTGAGTGGCCACGAGGAAAGGGGCTGCTGCCTATTGCTCCTTGAAACAGGGCAAGCCTTGATTTTGCTGGATGGCAATTCACTTATTCTCAACTTTTTTTGTTGTTTTTAGGACTGTCACACAATATTTGTCCCCTAGAGCCTTTATTTGCTTGCTATTACCACTTGCCAGCTTTACTTTTATCCATGTTTTCACTCTCCTTATCTTACTTTGCTCTAGATTATGTGTTTTCACACAGTGAAGCAACAGMAGTTTTCTCAGCAAAACCCAGCCAGCGTGGCAAGGCTGGGCTGTGCCTCGGGTCAGCTGGGCCCTGAGGGCATCGATACAGCCTGGTATCCACAAGAAGGAGAGGGAGGCTCGCAGCAAGCTGTCACTGCTCCCTAGCCTGGTGCACAACACCAGGACCAGCCCAGACCTTTCTACACACATTGAGACCAGAGACTGGGACGATATTGATGTGCTACAGCCAGAACTTCTTTCACCCGAGGCAGGTATTAACACCTCATTTRGCTTCAGTAGCTGGGATTTGGAGGCAAACACTCAGATGGTGCAGCTTGAAACACCAGCCACAAGCCTGAGAGACCCTGGCAGCTGAGCTGCCGTTTGCCACGGTCCCAGTCTGTGCAAGGTGGCTGCTGCTGCTGCTGTGCTGGCCTGGGCAGGATGTGCAGCTGCGTGCCCAGGCCGGTGGCCGACGTGAGGGGCCCGTGGGTGGCGGCCCAGCTGCAGGGCTGTGCCGTGCTGCACATCACGCCTGCGGAGAACTGCCCTCACCCCTTCATCCGCCCGTGAGACGGACTAGCGCATGCTGCGCCTGCTCTTGTGGGCAGCACGCGCAGCCTGTGCATGGGCAGGCCGGGAGGCGGCCAGTCCAGGAAAGCCTCAGAGGAAAAAACTTCTCTCGGCGTTAGCTAAGGATTTTCTCTCTAGCAGAAGATGCACGTGACGGACTTGGAGATTCTTGTAACAGTGTCTTCACCAAGTRAAGATGCACATGTAATACACAGTAATTCACAATCTGCATATCTGGGTTGAACGAATCCAGAAATGTGTCAAGGAGTGCGCGGAAGATATTGTTATACTCTTATTATCTTATGATTWTCTCTTAGCAAACTCTTGGGGACAGCTCTTAGCAATGTCTTGAGGACATTCACTTTGATATCCTGACTTGTCCTCGAGTGGGTGGTCTCGGGGCTTGCCAGCAGGTCTCACCGACAGCCACTRCTCACAAAGGGCTGCATTTTATCAAAGGGAGCCAAAGGGAACAGTAGCTTGAGTCTCAGCAGGAGACCCACCTTAAAATGGCCAGGTGTTTGAGGCTGCTAGGCTGAGAAGCCAGGCACCCATCGTGAGATGGTACAAAGATATGTATTTTCATTATTTCATAGCATTAAGAAACAATAATCCAGTTTCAARAAGGTTTCAATCAGCACGTTAACAGCTCCTAGGGGAAAGCTCTACCTGAGCAGTATAAGGGACAACTGACAACCACCCCTGAGATCTGCTTTAAGAGCTGGCCATTCCCAGGTTTCCACTCAACAAGAAACAAGAGCGTGACGCCCGAGAGGGGCCCAAGGAGCAYGGAGCCCCAGAGCCACAATGCCGTACAATACGAGCACTGCATTTCGGAGACAATCCCCTGAAGAGCGGGCCTGGAGCCAAGCAGCCTAGCTTGGCCGGGACAGACCCCAGCAGTGCCTTSGTCCCTGCTGAGCAATGGTGACTTGCTTTGGTTCACACTCATGCCTAAGTACCCTGCCTGCACAAAGGCCCAGATGGCCCTGGGCACTCAACACAACAATATGTTGATACAGTCGCTCTTACAAAAGCTATCAGAGCCTGAGCTGAGTCTGAGGACAACAGTCCTCACACAGAGATAAGACCATGTTTAGCAAGAAGCATGAATAAAACAAGTGAAATCTCTAACCTCAGTATTGAGCATGAGGAGATACCCTAACTGATTAAAAGTTTGAGATGAGTTTCTTACCACTTAGATTGCTCAACAAATCCTCTTGACAAAAGGCAGATTTCTGTTTTAAGGAAATGGATGCCAGGGTCCTTGAATCTTTCRTTTCTCTTCAGCCTGCAGAAATCACTAGGACAACAATAGAAATGAAAGAAAACTCTCCAGGCTCACACAGAAGGCTCTGTCGGGCTTGTGAGAGGTACCAGCCTCCCCCATAAGCAGCTCGATCTGTGTCCTTAGGTCCAGGAGCACACAAGAGAACAAAAGTTGCTAAAAGCAAAATATGTTTTCTCTTTTCCCCACAGTGAAATAGATAATCTAAAGGGGAAACTTGTCCTTCTCTTACTGACAGGGAAAGAATAGACCAGAAAGCACAACACAACTCATTGTCACCTTGCAATTCCTCTTTATTTCCCATTCTTCTTCCATACAGCAATAGTTAAACACCAGGACAAACACAARATGACATTTGTTTTTTTATTCTCTCTCTTTTCAGAGCAGAAGGTATGGCCATAATTTGGGRAGAAAAGTAAGTTTCTTGTGTTTTTTGAAGAAGACGAGGAGGGTTTGTATCAAACTGAAGGTTTAAGTTAAGGGTAAAATTCAACTGGACTAAGTTTCTTGATCTTCCTTTCCCACCAAATCCAATCCAAACCCACCATAGGTTGTGCCAGTCCTTCTGCTGCCATGTGCACAAATCCTCTGGCACTGTACTGACAGAGGGTCTCAGGACAGCAGAAGTCACCTGCTGCAGAAGTCTAATAGTACTGGTTGCAAACAATAATTTTGCATTGCTTTATGTGTTCAAAGGTTTAAGTCGTTATTAACAGCATATTTGCATCTGTTCTGGGCATTGTTATCAATGTTTCTGTATGGAGGGGCTCATTTAGAAAAGGAACTGCAGCTTCATCAGATCTTCTGGGTAATAATTAACTTAAAGTCAGATAATTCTGCAACCTGTTAGCATGCATGAGTTCAATCATGAGGAATTCAAGACATAGAAGATGTACTGCTTTTGCTGTCAAGCGTGTATGGATGTATAGATGTATATGATAAAGGAAATCACAAGCTTGACAGTTACAGAGCATTTAAACTGGTAGAAACTCCAGCTTTTTTGGACAGAAAAAAAAAGTATTTGCTCTCAATCTCTCAGCCTCTTTACCCACATATTCCCTTTAACACTCCTGTTCAAAACAAGCAGAAGGAGGTGGCTCTTCACATCAAAGCACCACTCAGGCACACACCGCCTTGTCTCTGGAGACAGCGACTGTTAAAAGCCTGCGCGGGGCAAACGCACATTACAAAAGTGYGTCCAGGGCTGCGAGGCACAAAAGGCACAGCCACTGGCTGGGGAAATCCCGAGGTGTGCATCGCCACAGGCAGCAGGAGCCGCTTGGCATGCACCCRGGCGTGCCGTCCTGCTCTCGTGCTTCTCCTCCAGCCGTCCCACTGCCTGCCCCTGACTGCAGAGTCTCTTAGACCTCAGTCTAATCCGGTACAGCCGCCTCAGTGTTCCATGTCCTTACGAAGGGTTAAGAACGGGAGTATTTATTTAGGAGGAAAATCTAGGCATGCTGATTGCTGCCTGGTGCCTCTCGTAGCTCAGCTGTTATATGACCAGSACTCATGCTGACTTTTCTCAGGGAATAATTACCACAGAGTTTTGCTTGGAAATCAACCCATCTCCACCTCCATCAACTTTCCAGATGTTTCTAACTCACATTCCCACAAAGTTATTACCTACTTTATTAGCTCAAGACCGTGCTTGCCTAGACTCCTGGACTCCTGGCTTGCAATGCAGGAGTTTTTACTTCAGGGGGCTTGAGGAGCCCTGACACAGCACAGCTCTGTCAAAATCACTTCATCAGCTCTCCTAGATGGCAAAACCAGATACAGCTCCTTCTAAACAACTGGTAACAGCCCTCTCGGCTTTGTCCCTCCTGCCAGCTCATTCCCCTCTGTGGAGGGGACTGCGACAGAGGATTTTGCTGTTGCTGTAAAAACAGGGATGCAGGAACATGCAGGCTTCTGAGTGGGGATGCAAACCTGGAAAGCTGGGCAAGTTGATCAAGATTAGATATTCAGTATAAAATGTAAAACCAGAACCAGCAAAACAAAGTATATACTGCCTTAATATAA
Organism: Eudromia elegans; assembly: GCA_003342815.1. Taxonomy (NCBI): domain Eukaryota; kingdom Metazoa; phylum Chordata; class Aves; order Tinamiformes; family Tinamidae; genus Eudromia; species Eudromia elegans. The sequence goes on from PTEX01000191.1 coordinate 211,768, forward strand.
AATATGTATCCTGTTTTSACACATTAATTTTTATTCCAGGTGGCTTCTGCAGGAGAGCAACAGAGTATCCTATCCATCCACCAGCATCCGGCARGCAATTTCTGATGGTTTCTTGCCCCATTTAAGCAGCAGTCTTAAAATAGGAAAATATAAGCTTATAGTTTTAACAGTTTTTACATAGTGCCAGTCAAATACAGACCCATTTCAGCAAAGTATTTAAATTTCCGATTTTCTCTTTAAATGAGTGGTAATTTGAGAGGCTAAATATTTGTTTAATCACTACYTGTGTGCCTGCTTTGCAAGAATAAAATAATATTCTCTGTTTGATCCCTCTGGTACACTTCTGCATGGAGTACAAGAGAGACTTACAACACTTGAATATTTTGCACTTGGCTTCTTTTACAGTGCCGAGGTTATGCAGAGTTCAGCTATAACTTCTGACATYGCTGCTTAGGAGCCATGGGAGTTTAGCTTGCAGCAAGACATAGCAAAGGAAAATAAAATAAAAGAGAGAAAAAAGAAAGCCTGTATTCTGGCAGGAGCTATTTAAGGTACCCTGCGAATATTGCTCATTAGTCTACAAGGCCTGGCCGCTGCGAGGCTGCCCGTGGCTGGCAGCTCCTCACTCTCCAGTGTCCTCCCACGAGTTGCTCCCGACAGTTGTCACTGCTCCTGCCACATGCCACTTCTCCGCGCTCATTTGGACTTTCATATTTTTGATGTCGTCAGTCCTGGCTTTTAATTACCGTAACCCATTCTGCAGGAGGCRTATGCCGCTGACCTGGAGGGGAAATAGCTCACCTAAAGCACAGAGATTAAAGGCTCATCTCGACCTCCTTGGCAGCAGGGATGAGTTTCTGCTTCTTATCTCACTTATTKGTGAGTCAACTGTGGAGAATTTGCTTCCAGAGCTAGAGAAGAGAGGGCTGTTTTACAACACAACCTGTTTCTCAGGGACAGAGCAAAATGTCTGTGATATCTATTTCCCAGCTTTGGGTGTTTCCTCATCAGTGAGTTATAACTTCTCAAAGTCCATTTTTCTTTTGGCATCTTTTCTTTTCCTCTCTTCCTTGAGCATGAGATGTGAAAGTGAAAACTTGCTTTCCAAACACCACAAATAAAACATACTCTACCTGATCATGCTCTACAAGGTCATACCTTGACATCAGGACCAGCATTACTGTCTGTAACCAGCTGAATGCTCAAGTTAGCAAGTCCTCAGGTTTCACTTTTTGCTTGTGTCATTCTCAATAACTGCAGGAAAAAGTACGGGACTAGATCTTTTATCTGAGAACGGGAACTATGATGGCCCTCAGATTTGGAAGAAGCACCACCATAATCTTCCACCAAGGTCTGTGTCCAGGATAAATTGCTCTCATTTCCCATCCCCTTTAATCTCTGACTTAATGCTTTACATTCACAGCCTCCTTTGAATTCATTGTGCCACACTGGCATCCTCTTTCTGAATTGCCCCTACTTAGTGGCCTTAGATCTCTGTTATTTTGCCATAGCCTTGAGATTTATCATCTTCTAATTCTAGCAGCAGAGACTATCTATGATTTGATGTTCTGCTCTTCACTCTTTAGGTGGCTGCTTGCACACTTGAATGAAGTCTTGTTTTTATTTTGCTGAAATCTGTTCAATAAATACTTAGGGTGGTGTTTCTCCTCAATTCCTCTGCTTTGGTAGATATAAAAATGTTCTTTTCTTCATATGGACAACCTTAAGCAAATGTTTGCAAACCAATCCCACCTTTCCTAAAAATACCTAAAGCTCTTCCAGTTTATGTGAAAAATTAGAAACCCTGGGTTTCTGCCCACCCCATCTCCTCTTCCTCTGTAAACAACTGGAGACTGCTCTRGCAGCCAGACCAGCTACACAGGCCATTGAAGCCATCTCTTAACCTTGTGCTTGGGCCTTTTTGAAAGAGACAAGAAAAAAAAAGAATCATCTGTTTGCACTGATTTTGTTTTCAATTTGGGGTTCATATTTTGTATTTCTTTGTATCTTAGCCACTTTGGTGTGCTACTTTGAGCTTTTTTTCCTTTAGRAGAAATGACTTTGTGGAGTTAAGAATGTAGACAGCTTTGGGTGGCGCACTGGTTTATTCGTGAAGAAGTTAAATAAAGCTCTCATGTCCAAACTAAGAGAATCATAGAATCATAGAATGCTTAAGGTTGGAAGGGACCTCTAGAGGTCATCTAGTCCAACCCCCCTGCACACACAGGGTCTCCTAGAGCATGTGGCACAGGGTGGTGTCCGAGCGGGTTTTGAAGATCTCTAGAGAAGGAGACTCCACCACCTCTCTGGGCAGCCTGTTCCAGTGCTCTGTCACCCTCACCGTTAAGAAATTCTTTCTTAAGTTCCTGTGGAACTTTTGATGCCTCAATTTGTGGCTGTTTCCTCTAGTCCTATTGTTGGCCACCACTGAGAAGAGGCTGGTCCCATCCTCCTCACTCCCTCCCTTGAGGTACTTACACATACTGATGAGGTCCCTTCTCAGCCTTCTCTTCTCCAGGCTGAAGWGGCCCAGCTCTCTCAGCCTTTGCTTGCAGGGGAGATGTTCCAGGCCCCTAATCATCCTTGTAGCCCTGCGCGGGACTCTCTCTCTAGCAGCTCCACATCCCTCCTGCACTGGGGAGCCCAGAACTGCACGCAGTACTCGAGGTGCGGTCTCACCAGGCCTGAGTAGAGGGGGACGATCACCTCCCTTGACTTGCTGGAAGATCTGCCCCTTCCTGAGGAAGCCATCTGTCCAGCAAGTCTCATGACCTGCAGAGCCCCAGCCGCTTTCTAGCTACCAGACACTTTCCTCAACATATACTTTTCCTCCAAGTCTCCTTCAGCCTCAGCTACCTGATTGAAAGGGATTTAAAAGTCTCCCCCTTGGGCAGTGGGAGGACTATGAGGAACCCAAATCATTGGTGGGTTTGTCTTTACATAGTGCTCTGCCACCTCTTCAGCCATCACTTGCCTCAAGAGCATTTCATCCCACCGGCTTGTTTGGTCTGAATGAGACATAGCCCCCGTGTGCTCTCGAGCCACCGGGCTGTAAACTCGGGAACTGTAGCCAAGAGCCCAGGCCACTTCACACAGACTCTAGGCTGAGAGGTGCTTTTCATGGCYCGTGTAAAGCTGCTGTGTGCAGCACTGCTTTTAGGGAGGAGGAGAAGTGACTGGAAAATGAACTACTGCTGGAAGGAGGGCCTCACTTCACTCTCCAAGTTCTACCGCATCCTCTAGGACAAGCGAATTTTGCTGTTGTGACTGCATTTCTTCGTATTTTAGGCTTTTGTTTTCAATATGTTTTTTACAAAGCACTTTATAAAAAATATGACATGTATCTCTGGCTTTAACAGTTGAGAAACACACATTTAATTTGTTTTTTTTGGGTCTAAGTCCATTTCATTTTCTATATTTCCCTTGTTCTTCAGAATATAAAACTACAGTGAAGAGTGATAGAGGTGTACATCAAAATCATTAGTCACATGCTACTACAAATAGTCAAGACATTCAACAAGGACATTTCTCTCCCTCCATCCCTATTCCTTTCCTTTCAGTGGAAGACGAAGTCACCCAAGACCTGGCTCATGGGTTTCTTAAACCTAGAAACTTCCTGCATTCCTCTTTTAGCAACAAAACAAGCAGCACATGAAAAACAAACATCCTGCCAAGTCCAAACTGTTTGCAATTTACTCTCAGCAGAATGGCAGRGCAAAGGGATGATTTTTCTGCATTAAATATGAAACTTTTACTGTCCAAGCCATCAAAACCAACTGTAAGCCCCATGAGCACTGCCCTTCTGCGGTCTTCTCCCTCTCCCATCCAAAGCCCCGTAGCCAGGGCCTCCACTTCCAGTCTGCAGGGAGGCTCCCGCTTCCCTGCGCTCCTTCCCACCTTGTTTCCAGGTAAAYGAGGGCCGTGCCTGGGAACATCCTGGGCCAACGCTGTGTCCTCTGGCAATTTGACATCACAGCTTGATTCCCACCWTGTTTGGGCTCTGGCGGCTGAGTCGGAGCTGTGAGAGCAGAATAAGGCACRACGAGCAGAGGTCCCACGGAGACGTTCACTCGGAGATTGTGATATCTCTAACTTTGGGAAACTACTTCCCAGCACGATGCAACACTGAGCATCTCAGTGTCTCCTCGTCCATGCCAGACCGTCCTAGCTCTTTGCTGTCCCTGCACATCCCACTCGACGTGTGCTCATCTGCTAGAAACCGGGCAGAGCGCCCAGGGTCACCTGCAGGAGTTGCATACGTGGGATTTGGGTTGCACTACGGCTATTTTGGAGTCCGAAGCTCACTTGAAAACACTGTCAGGCTGCTTCTGGCTCACCGTGAACCCTGCAGCCCTCACCTCACGTCGACCAGGCTGCAGGCACCTCCAGCCACACATTCCTGGCCAGCAGCAGCAACCTGGAGCGGAGTAGCTGCACGGCCTAGGCCACACAGGCCGAGCAGACATAGGTCAGCAACACCAACATGAGAAACACAGGCTCTTCATCCAGACCAGTCCCCTGAGGCGGCTAAGTGCCAGCAAACACCCTCATTTCATCTGTTTTAGCAAAAAGCAGTTTGTAATATTGTCTAGGCTTTCCCTCCCACCTTACATCGATGTGCTAGTCCACTGCATGAAAGGAAAAAAAAAACAAAAAAAAGGAAGAAAAGAAAGCTCTATTTAACTCAATTGATGGTGCTGTCAGCTGCTGTAAAACTGGAAATGAACACACTGCAGTAACCTCCAGGGCCAATGGCCCAGTGCCTCTAGCTCCCAGTGAGGGATTGTTTCCCTTRGCAGGGCCAGCACATGCAGAACCCTCCTCGGAGAGACTTCTGCAAGAGAAAACTTGCTCTTTCAAAGAAGCTTGGAAATGCTGGAAAGCATCCTCAGACCATGTGGAGCATTGACCGTCGGCATGTTGGCTGCCCAGCCTTCACCAAAGGGAAAAAAATGAAAGAGAGAGAGAAGAAAGGCAGCAGCGGGAGGGGGGAAAGGCAGTAAATCATCCTCTGAATGCTTGTCACCAGCACCAGGATCACCACAAAGAAGCTGCTTTTCTCTCCTTGTGACTGCTGCTCGAGGTGCAGCACTGCTGCTAACATGTTTAGGGGGTGCAGGAGCCCTTGGAGGACAGGCCTCATTTCCTGAGACATGAGGATAATGACGCCCTTGCTCTGTGGGCCCAATGCTGGGCATTCCTGTCGCTGTGACAGGTGTTTCTTTCCCTTGCRCCCATTGCACAGCAGCCAGAGGCAGCAGAGTCTCAGGGCGAACAGCAACTTTCCAGGCAGGGTCTGGGGGTTAATGGGCATTTTCTGGAGCCCAAAGCCCTCCCCAACCTCCTGCAGGAGGCAACAACCACGAGATGGTGCTGCGCGGCCAGGAGCAGTGCGAGCTCTGTGCTGCTGCTAAGCTCTGCCTATGGGCTCGTTTATTTATTTACTTCAGCTGCAAAGACAGCAGCTGGGCCAACCCAGGCATGTCCCATGTGTGCAGCATTTCAGCATCCTGCAGGACCCTCCCTGCAGGATGCAGGAATGGAGGGAGCAGCTGACTTGGGAGAAAATTCACACCCGCAYGGGGCTGCAAAGCGCGTCGGCTCCTGCCCACACAGGCACAGAGGCTGCGAGGCTGCACTCAGCATGCCCCGCCTGGCCCTTCTCTCCTTTCCGCAGGAAAAGTGAGCTCTTGTTCCTGGAGAAGCTCTCGCTCCCTCCTGCTCCTCCTCATCTCCCCAGACCCTGCCGCAGAACTTCCCAGCTTCAGCTTCTCCTGTAACGGGCAGAGCACAGGAGGAGGGGCAGAGGCAGCTCTCTGGGAGGTCCCCACTCTCTCCCAACAGATTGGTTTCGCATTAGTGCTCGTGGTTAGACTGGAGAAATGAAGTGAAGCGTCTAGGTGTGATGTGGCACACAGGCTGTCAGCCCTGCCTTGCCTGCTCATGCCAAAGGGCAGTGCCGCAGGCAGCAGCTGAGCTGTGGTTCTGGGGAGATAAGAACTTCCTTATTTTTCCCATTAAGGTCTGGCTTGATGGCCCATTTGTTTCGCAGATCCCTGGATAAACAAGCTTTAATGCCTATGGTGGTGAGGGTGGAGGTGGTTAAATGGCTTAGAAATCCAGTGCAAGCTGAGGTGAGCTGCAGAGCCTGCAGGAGTTTCTGACACAGGCCATTTTAGAGGAAAAAGACTTCCCAAAACATTCTACAGMACTAGAGGTAGGATGATGGAGACACCTTCATGATCCCAGATCTCAGCTCCAGGTCAAGTCATGGTCCCAGATGCAGGGATAAGTGGTGCACTAAAGACCAGCTCCGCAGTTCCTTATTAAGTGGACTTATTTCCACTGAGCAGACAGCACAAACTCTCTTCTCTGGAAGAACCTCAAAGATTGACAGACATGACCTTTCCCACCCGTGACACCCTCATATCTAGGCTTTAAAACACACCCCTACCTAGAAAAAGCCCTCGAACACTGCTGATGCTCACATGTCTCATAGTGCTGTTCCTATCACCAGCCCCTCAGCTCCCCGAGGCACTGGCATCCCGACAGACTGAGGCAGTGTGGGCTTAGCATGGAAGTCAGGGCTCCAGGSGGGGTTCCTCTTTAGCTCAGGCAGCCAGAGGAGTGCACCTGTGCCTAAATATCAGGACTAAGAAAGCCTGCCGGTGAGCAAGCTGCCTCTCCAGGGAGGTGACCACTTGGGGACATGGCTGTTCTGGTCTGCTGAGGCAGTTGATTTGCCTCCCAAAGCCTTTTATCCTGTGTGCATTTCTGTTTATTTACGGTTATGAGTCACCTAGTGAGAGACCCAGAGAAACACTGAGGTCAGCACGGGGTTGTTTGGATTAATGTTTTGGGATATATAAGTTCTGCTCATCTTCTCACCCTTGGTATCGCTGGGCAGGCTAGGAAGTTGCTTTTTCTTCTCTCCTTTGAGAATTAGCATCATGCAGGGGCCGGGCACATCCCTTGGGACTGCCTCAGGATGAGCTGCCATTCCCTGCTTGCTCAGACCTTACCAGCAAAGCTGCTGCTGCCGCAGTGAAATATGTGACAGGAGGAACCTGTTAGAGAAAAAYGAGGCCAATATGTCTCAAAGATAAATTACCAGCACGTTATTTCAAATACGTGACATGAGCACCTGCCAGGAAGGAACAGGATGAATAGCAGTTAGAGATATATTGCACGAGCCATTAAACATTGTCCTAGCGATAAGGCTCCGAGCACGGCCGACACTGAACTGCTAACCAGCGGGGAAGGGCTGCTTGTGCCCAGCCGAGAGCTATKCCATCAGAAAGCCCCTGCGCGGAGGGACAGCAGCTTCGCTGCACAAGCTGAAGGGTCAGAAGCACCCGGGAACTCGTCGCCGTCCCACAGCACTTTCCTTCTGCAGTGATGTTGGGGAGGGATCTGCAGGCGCCAGGTGGCCGGCAGCACTGGGAGAAGCAGCCGCCAGCACAGGGCTCCTTGCAGCCCGCAAGGCAGGGCGAGTGCAGTGCGTTGCCCTCAGGTAGCTACCAGGCTGAGCGCCATGGCCCGTGGGGAAGGCGGCGGTGTTCTTTCCTTATTTTTATTTTTATTTTTATTTTTATTTTTATTTTTATTTTTATTTTTATTTTTATTTTTATTTTTATTTTTATTTTTATTTTTATTTTTATTTTTATTTTTATTTTTATTTTTATTTTTATTTTTATTTTTATTTTTATTTAGTTTTTGGCTTTTGGGCATCTATTAGGCATTATTTTGGGCATCTCAAAGCAGAGAAAACATTGTAGTGTTTTAAAGCCGGCAGAACCAATGGTGCTTTACAAAAATGGCTTAAAAACATACATTTTAACAGAGAGGTGGTTTTGTGTATTTTTTTAAGCCGCTGGCTGTAGTGGAAGAAAATGCAAAAAACACCAGATCCCTTTCTTGGCAGGGGCTTCACTGCCACAGCACTATTCCCTTAAACACGGGGGCTGAAGCACATGGGGTAGTGGACACATGGCGTCTGAAACAGAGGGAGGTCTGTGGATGAYGAGTGCTTCCCAAAGCTGCAGCAGTGGTTTAGGGCTGGGTCTGTCACAGAGCTTTGCTTGCTGGGGCCCTTGCCACGTGCCAAGATCAATTCTCTGCTATTTTGGCTTTACACCAGGGAAGGGGATTGTAAACAACGTGACAGTAGCAAAGAAAAATATTAGTAATGCAGTGCAGAAGAAGAAGAGAGGCACTGGGTCAAATATAAACTGTGACCAGACACRTAGACTTGTATATATTTGGGCACTGCGTGAAGTAAAATATACTATAGTTAAAACCATATGAGGGAATACTTTGTCCTTAAATGGTTCACAGCTAAATAAAGCATCTTCATGCACTTACCAAAGTTCAAGCGTGTGTACAGAGCAAACATTTTCTGGTTGGGTAAGGTTCTCCGCACCCTATGAGCTCAAGTACGAGCTCCCTGTTTGCCCCAGCCTCCTGCTCGATGGGCAGTCTGAAAGAGAATCATTTAGAGGCGCATGGGGAGGTGAAGCTAACGAACTTCCCCAAGGGCAACATTTGGTGGCGGGTACCTGCTTGCCAATGGACCAGAGCTACCCTGGGACTTCAACTGTGCCCTCTCTGAGCACCGGAAATGCAAGTCCTGTATAAATGCTGTGGACTTTGCCTAACAGCTCTCAAGATGCCCACCTACAAAAGCCTCCTTCACGGATACTTAAGGAACTGGTAGCATTAACACGTTTCCCTGGTCCTTCACAAGCCCCTAAGGTTCTGAGCTGTTTCTGTGGTTCCTCTTTGCATTGAGTGTGGAAGGAAAACACCCCAAGTTAAAGGGGGCAGGCAGCAGAGCGTGTATGTGTGTGGGGGCATTTCTGGAGGTCTTCACAGGGGGCACAGTTACCCATAATAATCAGTTAGTCCAATAGCAGCACCTAAGACTGTGCCTGGGACCTTGGACCTTGACCTGGTTGCATCAGGCCTGTGGCTTAAACATAGGGAAAGTCTCTGGCTTTTATCTTTGAGACAGATAAAGCAAAGGGTTTTGAAGGCACAATTCACATCACCATGGAGAAACAAGGAACACGATGATGAGGCAAATCCAGAAAGGTTTGCCACGGACACCGCCAGGCAAAGTCAAAGCCAGATGTTCCAATGTCCCTGCCAACACCTAAATATCAGGGAAAGATGTGGCCTTCTGAGCCAACAGCATCAAGGAAAAAATAAAATCACACTTTCCAAACAAGGTTGTCCTATGTCCCTCTCTGCTCTTTCCCTCTTGTATAATTTAGCAATCCCAAAGATGGTATCCCAACGTGGGGACACAGGTAAGAACATACAAAGGAGAGACCAAAACATTTTTGCTTTGCCAAAGTACTCTTTTCTGCCTGTGCAACCTGGAAGCAAGACGAAGACATTAGAAAAGAAGGTCATGTTAGAGTAGATCTGGATCAAACACAGAAAACTGTAGGTAAGTAGTGAAATGGGTCCCGCCAGCTTGGCTGTTTAGTGTCAAACCTGGGATCCAGCTGTAGCCCAGCATCCTCTGTCAGGCAATGGCCAAGGCCAGCTGCCTAAGACAGCTTAAGGATAAGCACATAGTGACATTGCTCCCAATATTTTGCCAGGCTGCAACAATTCAGGGACTTTCTCAGGCAGATACGGTGTCTTTGCATTTAATAGCCCTCAGCTAGTGCCTTTGAAGCCTTGAACTTGCTCAGTCCTTCCTCAAGCCTTAAACATCCACAGYGTCTTTCAGGATATTTTCAGTCAAGTTACATGATTTTCCAGATCATGTTTGGGTACAAGGTTTCAGAGGTCTGGATCGCCCATGTGAGATTTTCTCTTTCTCCTCCTGCCAGGAGAGCACAATACSGCCCATTCCTGTCACATCCCCATGACCGAGGGGCTGAGTTTGTTAGCAACTTCCAGAAAACTTCGGAAAACGCTGGGATGAAAGAACCCCTTGGAGTGAAGTGGTCATAGGATGAACTGATTTGCACTTGCTCCCCGGCTCTTGGGAGAAGACCTTCCCCCTGGAGCAGGGGGGCTAAGAGGGATTAGCCCACGCGAGACGTGGCTGGCAAACACGCAGCGCCACATCAAGCAGTGTGGTTTAGTGGAGCTCAACACGCTGAACGCTTTTGACAGGATAAACGCCTTGAAATCGAACCCTATCATTAAAGAGTGCAGCCTGAAGCATCTTTCCCCCTGCAATCTCTAGCGCCAAGAGCAGTACAAGTTTCTGTGCTGCTCCAAAATGGGGAAACATTAGCAAACCTAAGCAATCCTAGTTTTTTTTTCTTTTTTTTTTCTTTTTCAATTTCCAGGCCTAAAGACATCCGTTCACTTCTATTTTGAGCGTCACATTGCTGTTTTCCTCTATAGTTAATCTATAGCATATTCTCCCAAGCTTATGAATCAGATCTCTAACCAGCACTAAAGGCCAACCAGTGTCCTACTTGTGATCAAGTTAACCAATCATTAACGTCGGGAGAAGCGAGTCAGCCGTTCTTCGGCCTCATTCGCGCTGACACTAGATGTCAGCCCAAGCACACAGTTTGTGGCTCCCGCACGACGCTACAAAGGAGTTTATGCAAACCCCTGGACAAACCTCCTGGGCAGGCGTTCAACCGTGTGCGCAGCCCTGACTCCTGAGGGCAGGTGAGAGGATACGAAGCCCYGCAAAGCAGCTGAGCTCATCTCTTGAGTTTCCAGCCCTGGAACATCAGCAGGACACCTGAAATTAAGTAGTCACTTCACATAAAAGACTGGAAAAGATGGGCAGCAGTGTCCCCACTCCTGGACAGATGCTCCTGCAGTAGGCTGTGGCTGAGCTAGGAGCCCTGGCCCCCAGGAAACACCGAGGACTTCAGGGGCTTTTGGCAATTAAAGCAGAAAGCGGCTACGACTTTTACAATGCAGAAGCTGCTGGCTGAGAGTGGCCTGCGATGGGGAAGACTGGGCGCTTTTGTTTTGCCCGGGAAGTGAAACCGCTGGCGGGGAACCAGGGCGGTGTGGAGCACTTTGGGGATACGGATAATTATAACTTTTAGTTAAAAGTCCAGCTGAAGTGTGTGTTCCTCCTCGCATGCCGGTCCTGGAGGGAGCAGCTGCTGGTTAGCAGGGATCGTGCCTGGGCTGAGAACCCAGCAGAGATAACGGGAGAGCCCTGGGAGGAAGAAAAAGCAAAGCAAAGCAATACAAAGCAAAGCAAAGCAAARCAAGAACCTCCAGCATTTCCTCTTATTTCCACCCTGCCTGGGGACAAATGCAATTTCCCYGTCCCTTGTTTAAGAGACAACCTTCCTGCTGTGTTTTCTCCGAGTACCAAAGCRGCCCTGCTGCAGGCCAGCCTGGCTGGTGTCCACCTGCAGACTGGAGATGAGGGCAAAACTTCTCCATTTTTCAGCAGGATGCTGTTAGTGAGCACCTGCCCCTCCTCCTCCCCTCCTACCTTTTGGCCTTTCTTTTTTTAACACTTTTCTTGGTTTCCATACATGGAAGCCTTTAGCAGCATCCGCGTGCTAATGTACAGCTGGTTCTTGCATGTATTTAAATATTGATTTTGTGCATTATTTAACTTCCCAGCCCCATCCCGTGTCCTGTCCCGGCTCTGTCCTTTTTCTGGGCCCAGAGCCCAGGGACAGTTCGTTACCCAACAGCTGTGCCAGGGCTGCACAACAGGGCAGCAAGCAGTGCGAGATGCTCTGTTCTTAGACAGCTGAGGTGACAGACAGACAGCTTGGGTGGTTAGATGCATATTTCCTGTGCAAAGACAGTGATTTCCAGTGCAGGGATCCATGGAGGTGCCTCTGGTGGCCCTGTGGGAGGACCCTCTGCTTCCCACCTACTGCRGTGCCACCAAATCAAGTGCAAACTGGGTAGGCTGCTCCAAGGACTTCCTGTTGGAGCACTCACGGAAACTGCCACCCGCAGTGGCCTGCCTTGTCCCTCTGCTACCAGAGACAGTGGAGCAGGAGCAGTGGAAAGAGATCCATCCCAACTACCTAGGCTTTTCAAGTCGGCTCTTGCAGTGTTTCTTCAGTTATTTTACTTCGATTTGCTTTTGGGGAGCCGTGAGAAGCCGCACTCCTTGTGAAATCCTGAGCTGTGCGCATCCCCAGGTAAGCCTGTGTTACGAAGCATCGTCAATAACATCTTGCTGTTCCCAGATGTTAGCAAAGCAATGTCCACAAAAGCCAAGAAAGCGAGTCTTGCTACCACCATCTTTGCCTGGAGACTGGGGAAACCACGTATTTTCTTTAATTCACAAATAATTCTCGCCAGGCCCTCTTCTTATGTTTTTAATGTGCAACAAGCACGTAAGATTTCTACTGGTGAGTTTTTAGACCTTTCTTTCCCCTTGACATCACCTATCAAGCATCTTCCTCATGGCCAAAGCGATACGGTCTGTTATGAGGTACATGATTCACCATCGAGTGTTTCTCAGGGAAGGCGATACACAAACCCTCAGACCTCGCTGCCACTCACATTAGTTAGCCAGATGATCCCCTYAGTTAAATAAATTCATTATTTACTTCAAAATACAATATCCTCCAACAGGACAAGGCAAAATTTTACATTTTTGACGTTCTTGGGGTGCACAGCTGCTGTAGGGACAGGCAGAAATTTCCGTAAATGCCATTTAAAGTTACATCTGATTTATTTTGTAGCAAATGAAACCCTAAATAATAGAGATGCTTYCCCTCTGATTCTCAAGCCTGCCCTTCATTTAGCCAAAGAGCATCTCCCACTTTATTGCTGTTTTCTTTTGAGATAGGTCTTTACAGCCCTGTTGGCTAACTTCTTTGGTTAAATCATGCTCCCAGAAAAGTTTCATCATGATTCCCTGGCACTGTCCAGAGCATAGATTCTTCTCTTTAAGCCGCTGACACAGTATTATCAGCAGTATGTTTTAACACACACAAAAAAAMCCTCTTTGAGTTGCCTGGATAGGCCTGGTGGGATGCCCTGGCAGGGCAAGGGGTTTTTGTACTGTGTTGTCTTTAGGGCAGCTGTTCTGGGCACACAGCTGTAGATCTAATGTAATTGCTTTTCTCACCATTAGCATTATAAAAAAAGTATTGATCAGAATAAAAGTATTTTCAAGTGAACTTCTGCATTTAGGTCATAGCAATTTGAACTTGTGTTCAAATTTTGCAGCCTTGTACTTGTGTTTCCTCCTTCCTTTTAGCTCGGCAAATGAAAGTAAGGTTAGGTGTAAACACCAGCCTCTCTTTGTTCCAGATATAACTCAGTATGTGGGTGGGGAAGGGGCCAGCGCTGAACTGCTTCTCTTTTAGTTTCTATAAACAACCTGAACATCTTGCAGCTGTCAGAGTAGGCCATAATGTCCCATAAGCCACCTGCAAATCTCTATATGCTGATGAATATGGGGTATACAAAATGGGCCTTGTCTGAGCCCTGTGCTCCTTAAACCATCTGACAGCYAATGTCCAATTCAAAGGGCAATTTTTCCAACTGAACGCTGGTTTTGGCACATAGCAATGAATCATTAGACGATTCRTATTATGAAAACAGTTACCTAAAGATGCATTTCTCCTGATGACATTCCTTCCAAGAGTGACCTGAATGCTCCTTGGCCTTCCAGTAAGAATGGAGTGGACCAGCTTACTCTGACATYGGTCCTAGCAGTAGGAACACATAACTTGGGCTTTCTGTGTGTGGAAGTGCAGCAGAGGAGACTGACTTCCCTTCTGCTCCCACTGGGCTTTCTCCTGTGCCTCRGAGTGGTTGGACCTTGTTCTTCCAAGGACCAACTTGAGGCGGAGCAAATATCTGGAGCGCAGCACGGCTCGCACCCAAGGAGACACGTGCCAGGCCCTGCGAGCTGGGGGATGAGAGCTCCTCATCTTCAGASCTTGCGGGCATGGCACACACAAGGTGGGGCGAGTGTCCCCACAATGCCCTCGCATGCCACCTTCCACGCGTGCCGGCGAGGCGGGGAGCTCTTTTTGACCCAGCCCTGTTGCGTAACGCGAGTGGCTTCGCAACTGAGTGGCTTCATGGCTGCCTTTTGCTGACGCTGAAGCTGCAAGTAGACACATGGGTTGGAGCCAAAGGCAGGTGGGGAGGGCAGATCGTGCCGCTGTGGCGCCGGGCCCCGCCAGCACCATGCATAGCTTTAGCTCGGGCCCCAGCTGTAGTAGCCAGAGGCCACTGCAYGCTTCTTGCAACCAGCTATTCACTTTCTAGGGCATGCAATGGCTCCCCAGAAAGCTTTCCAGCAGGGTTGCTTCTTTCAAAGCAGCAGCTGAAAGGCAGAGCAGGAGCCAGCCCGTTGCTGGAGCYCATTTGCCTGCTCCGGGGACACCATGGGGCCAGATGTGCATAGGGCAAAAAGCTCTGCRGCCCAGAAGGAGAATGATAAATGTAAACTGGGATTTCTTCTTATTGCTTTTCTACCAGAATTATTTTTCAGTCTGACCTTAAAATGACAAGAAGCTCCAGCCTCAAAGGGTGGGTTTGAAGAAACTTCTGTGTGGGGAGGGAGAGGTTATTCATTCCTCAGGCCACAGGCAGAAGCAGACCAAGCAGTGCTGCCTCCTCCTCAGCTATGGAGTGGATGGCASTAGTGCTTGTAACTACTCAAACAGMAAATGATAGACACTCCTACTGTGCTGAGCCATCCTCCKAGGATGTGGAGACCACTAGAAAGACAAAAGATGTGGAGGACAGATCACCAGGGATTTACCCACACTCAAATCCGGGCAGTGTTTCTGCAAGTATGAGAGATCAGATCGTGGAAGGGAAAAAACAACAGCCAGCTAGAAGCTGATCATTTTCTAAGTGCTCTTTCAACAGAACTGCATTTTGGGAGGACCTTGGAGACGTGCTCTGCAGGTTTGCTCCAGCTCTGGACAGCAGGCTACACCATTTCTCTGTTTCACYGGCACCTCTTTCCACCCATTCCCACCAAGTTGCAGTTTTCCCCAGGAGCTGAATAGCCACCTCTCAATGCCTTGCYGCTTTGGAGCCCTTTCAGGACTTTCATCAGCCTCCTGGAGCGAGGTCACACCATGCATCGCGTCCCAACGGCAACACCTGTGAGGCAGCACACGAGGACTCGCTGCTGCAAGCATGTGAGGTCTGAGTTTCCATGAGGCACTTGCGGCAACCCACCAAGAGCGCCGGGGGCACCGTGGGTGGCAATCCCAGCACCACAGCTGTGTTGCAGCTTTGGTCGTGRGTGGCACTGTTGGTTCAAATACCAGGGTCACCAGCATCACTGCTTTCAAGTGCCCCGTGTTCCAGTGAGCCAGTGGCTAGCCAAGCACCAAGGAACTTAACTCTCAGCCCAGGAGCCCAAGGATGTGCTGAGGATACCTGGTGAGCTAGGACTGCATTGTGATGGAAGGCCTATGAAGTACATCAATTTAATAGATAAAATTTCTTTACAGGCAGCTTGGCAAATATATGTTACAATTTGGTATTGGTAAGTAAGGGATAGTAAGGGATAACTAATCTCAAATCTTAGGTCCGTTTTTCACTTTTTTCTTTTTCACATTAATTCATATAAATGGACAGAATATTTATGTTTACATGAGTCTTCCTGTACATACGTGCTATGGTTGTGCTTGCTTACTATAAAGCCAATTATAAATTGGAAGTTTTGGACTGACAAATTACAACGCCTATACTTTTTACAACAGCAAGATTTTGAAGACTTTGGGCATCATTTTTACCATTGAAGAAAATAATTCAGCATACCTTTTCACTCATAAGGAACATAAAGTTACTTTCCAGAAGAGAAAAGTGGGKTTTTTTCCCTAATATTTCTGTTTAACAAATAGTTCCTCTAGAGGAGCAAAAAATCATAGTGGTATGTATGTATAATATATATTTTAAATAAAAAATGCATTAGAACCTGCCTACATGGATTAAACCACCCTCAACTTTTGCATTTTCTCAATAATGATTTCTGACTCAGCTTTAACTTGCGTCTTTTCACAAACAGTTTCTAATTCAAGAACAGGAAGGGAGATCTAGTGCCTATTTTTCCTTCTGGAGGCGTCATCATTGCTTTGCATTTAACAAGCCTAGTACAGAATTAATGAGATTTTGAAGCATTTCTTCAGCCCTTTGGACACTTTTCACTACAGGGTCTAGAAATAATCACTTTTAAACCAGATTAGGCCTAGTTCCATTGGATGAAAGAATAAGTAAGGATCTAGGAGGAGAGGTCACAGGCCTACTTATAGTTATTGTCGTTGTTTGGTTTCAAGGGTAATGAGGTATATTCAGTTACGCTCTGTGCATGTGTATATGGAGCTGTGTGTAGCTAGATATCTATTTATCTGTCAGTCAGGCTCTCTTAAGTTTTGAACCTACAGTTCWACTTCAGCAAAGTTCAGCAAAGGGCTATAGACCACAAAGATATTTAATGCCTAAAAGATCATGAAAAGAGGGCAGGGAGCCTATCATGCTTCCATCAAGGCAAAGGTTAAATATATCCTGAATTTAACCACTACTGTTCATCAGAAAATCTTTGTGGAAGGATCTCCCTGCCTGAGCAGATCAGAAAGCACCTGACAATCCTACCCAGCTACAGTTTCTTTCCCAAGCGGGGACATCTGGGCCATTTCCAACCCAAAGTGTTTTCTCTTGGGTTGGATATTGAAAAGGGTAAGCAGTGTGTTGAGAAGTTTAACATTTTATTTAAATTTACCTGAAAGTCTATTTTTTTCCCAGAGTTTCAGCATGCTTGGTTTTGATAGGTGATATTGCTGTAATATGTTTTACTCAGAGTTTATTAATCTACTCTCAACTGTAATGCCATCTTAGCCTAGTTTTGTCCAAGGAGTAGAAATGCTTGCTTACTCTGAGAGCAACAGCTGCAAATATCCTCTGATGATGGATGGGAGGCTTATCAAATGTGCAGTACAACACTTCTGCTGATATTTCAAGAAATGCTTTTTTTCCTGCACTCCATCAGGATCAAAACATCAAGCATCAAAACTGCTTTTTGATGTACATCTTTTGTAGATATGTAGATCAAAATCCAGCTGTAGCTTACGGAAGCTGTGAGGAGCATGTTAGAGTTAAAATTCACTTTCCTAAAGAAATGGAAATGACAGTGCATGTTTTTATAGATTTGTCACATACATTACAAAGTAACAGTTGTTTTCACACCATTTTTTTTTCCCTTCCTGCACTCTGCACTGCTTCAGGTCCTTCAGCTCAAAACTGATATGGACTACTCTTGGTAAATGCGGTGATCAAAACCAAAGAAATGAAAACAGAGTCAAAGAGTGCACTGCAAAAATCTCTATGCAATTTTCCACTATGTTGGTGTCTGCTCTCATACGAAAATCAGGCCCATGCTAATACTGTTTCAGGTTTTCTTGAGGGAACAACAATTCACAACAATAAATTTGGCGTCTTTTCCTTTCCTTTCCTTTCCTTTCCTTTCCTTTCCTTTCCTTTCCTTTCCTTTCCTTTCCTTTCCTTTCCTTTCCTTTCCTTTCCTTTCCTTTCC
>PTEX01000191.1:229402-279836 GCA_003342815.1 Eudromia elegans
TCCTTCCTTCCTTCCTTCCTTCCTTCCTTCCTTCCTTCCTTCCTTCCTTCCTTCCTTCCTTCCTTCCTTCCTTCCTTCCTTCCTCTTTCTCTTTTCCTTTCTTCCTCTTCCTCTCTCTTTTTCTTTCTTTCCTTCTTTCCAATTTCTATTTCTCATCTGTAACACAGACACAGAGAAATAGCAAAAGGGCTCTTTCTTATTATGCTGAGACGAACACATCGTACTAAAGACAGCAGATGTGTGAAGGTGAACCTTCCTTCCTTCCTTCCTATAGTGATTTACCAGTACCTCAGTTCAGAACTCTAATGTTCAAACAGTTTGGTAGCTGCATAAACTTCACTAAAGGGAGAGCCAGTGATTCCCTGGTCCATAAGAAAATACCAGGGGAATACCTCATGTAGTTTTAGCTGATATTTAATGCAATTCAGCATCTGGAAATAAGTAGTTAAAACTGTTCTGCTGAATTCACCATTTCTCCATAGACGTCAACATGCTAAGCCTGGCAAGTGTGTCAAACTTCAATAAAAACTGTCACTTTCAGCTGAATTTCACTTCTTCTCTCAGATTTTGAGGATATGGTTACAAAATGTGGTTCCCGTTTCGTCCTTCTTTCACCCYTTTCATAGGCCTGCGTAAAGCAGCACGGCAGCGAGGTGTCTGGGCACCGCATTCGCCCACTTCTCCGGTCGACTCCAACCGGCTGYGATGTTGAGCAACACCAGACATCTGCCAAAGAAGGGAAGTGGCTGCCGCAAGCAAGTAACATGGTACAGGGGCAGGTTTGAAGAGAAAACTCTTTGTAAGTCTTCTTCAGCATGGGTTGCATGCCCTCTCTGCCACTTACCATGGGGCCCATCAGCGCTGCAGCTGGCCCTTGGTTTTAGTCACTCAGGACAGCTCCTGCCCAGGACCTCAGCTGCAACTGAACGTCTCTGCCCAGCATCCCCCTGACCCATTAGACTTGATTTTCRTAGGTCGTTGCAGGGCCTCCTACAAATGGAAGGCTGGCTGAGTGTTCCTGAAGAGTGTGACTGAAGGTTGCATTTGCTAAGGCGTTTATTAAGACTGTCCAGAAATTCACGTGTGCACAAGTCATTCCGCAGCCTTGCCCTCAAAACCTGTCCCAAGTCAGCACTGGAGACAGGATACCAGGTCAGTCAGACTAGTGCCAGTCAGACTGGAACATTTTGGCCTGTTCCTGTGTTGTAAAAGCTCTTGGACAACTGTGTGCTGCAATAGTAAGCAGTTGGAAACAGTCCAAGAGCAAGAATGACACCACAGCGCAAAGCACTCACTCACACAGGAGGGGAAGAAGCAAGGCGAGAGAAGGGGCTTTACTCCAGCCCGTGCAGAAATACCTACTTGTGATAACCAAAGAGGAGCAAGTCCCTCCATGAGGTCTGGTAATACCCCCCCAACTGCAAAACTCTGAGGCCCAAAGTTCTTGTGCAGCTCTGCCCAGCATGTCCTAAACACCCCTGTACCTGCGGGTGACACTGAGCTGGAAGTGGAGGCCAGAGGGGAATCACCTGGGTCACTTGAGAGCAGTGAGTGCTCCTGAGAAGATGACCTTAAATAAATGAATAGGTATGCACAAATCACATGCATGGTTTTAGTTTTAAGCATAAGGGTAGGCTGCTTGGAAACCAGGCAAGTTACAGGAAAGCAACAGCCATGTAAGTTGTAGGGCTCACACAGAAGAAAGCATCAAAAGCAACAATTCGGTCTCTGCCAGTAATGCAGAAGAACTGGTCTTGTCTGAGAGACTTTTCATGCAGATAAAGCTGGGCGTAAACTGGATATAAATTTTTAACCAAAAGCATGCTATGTCCTTGTCATAAGCCCACCAGGAGAGTAAAGAGGGTCCTGCTGTTATCAAAGCAAAAATTAACGTTCAGAAAGGGCCCAGGCTTCGGCCAAGTTCAGCTCTAGCTGTGGCAGTGAGAGGTGTAGGTGTGAAATGTAGTTGGCTCCTGTCCTGCAGGTGCCATAACAGCTCCCAGACATGCTCTGACCTGGCCTAGGGTTCTAACAACGGGCTCGCTGGTGCCCTGTGCCATAAGCGTATGCCTTGTGCTTAAGAGATGGGGCTCTTCTGCAGGCCAGCACCCACAGGGATGCCTTGGCATAGCAAAGCAATCTCAGAAATGCTCTGCATGGTCCTGGTAGCATCTTGCCATCTCTTGGCTTTGAATTCTCCCTGGTGTGTTTTTTAATCATGTGTGGGAGTGCTGTATTTCAACAAGGAAATTTTTGATGGGATTTTCATTGTAAATAAAGAGAAGGAAGATGCTGACAGGAAAGAAGTGACTGTGATTGACTGAGGTTTGGTCAAAAAGCTGTTTCTGAACTAGAAATCCTCAGATTAACCTTYAGTCTCCTCAGTCTAACCCTTAGCTTGTGCTCAGACCTGCTCAACCTTGGCCAGATGCCACCAAAGAGGCCAGCAGAGCTGCAATGGCTCCATCTTAGGAACATGCCTATGGACCCATATACCCTYGTATGTATCCATATGCTCATTGTGCCATGCGGTCCTTCCCTTGGTCACAATATTTGTTCACAGTTTGTTTAAAATCACCCTTGGCCRCAGTGCAAACAAGAAAAGGGAGCTGATTTCTYACCTCCGTCCCTGGAAAGGTGACAGAGCTCATCCTGGTTGTTGTTTCCAGGCATGCGGAGGACAAGAAGGTGCTCAGGAGTAGCCAGTGTGGATTCACCAAGGAGAAATCATGCTTGACTAACCTGATGGCCTTCTAYGATGGKGTGACTGGCTGGATAGATGAGGGCAGAGCAGTGGATGTCATCTGTCTGGACTTCAGCAAWGCTTTTGACACCGTCCCTCACAGCATGCTCCTGGGCAAGCTCCTGAAGTGGAGGTTAGATGAGTGGACAGTGAGGTGGATTAGGAATTGGCTCAATGGCAGAGCTCAGACGGTGATGATCAGKGGCGCCAAGTCCAGCTGGAGGCCTGTGGTTAGTGTTGTCCCCCAGGGGTCAGTCCTCGATCCGATCCTGTTCACTTTATTCATTAACGACCTGGAGGAAGGGATGGAGTGCTCCCTCAGYGAGTTTGCTGATGACACCAAACTGGGAGGAGCAGCTGATAGCCCTGAGGGCTGTGCTGCCATCCAGAGGGACCTGGACAGACTGGACAGCTGGGTGGCGAGTAACCTCATGAAGTTCAACAARGGCAAGTGTAGGGTCCTGCACCTGGGGAGGAATAACTCTAATAGACACCTGTACAGGCTGGGGACCAACCTCCTGGAGAGCAGCTTTGCAGAGAGGGACCTGGGTGTCATGGTGGACGACAAGCTGACCATGAGGCAGCAGGGTGCCCTCGTGGCCAAGAGGGCCAACGGGATCCTGGGGTGCATTGAGAAGAGCATCTCCAGGAGGTCAAGGGAGGTGATTCTGCCCCTCTACTCAGTCCTGGTGAGGCCACAGCTCGAGTACTGTGTGCAGTTCTGGGCTCCCCAGTGCAGGAGGGACGTGGAGCTGCTGGAGAGAGTCCAGTGCAGGGCTACGAGGATGATTAAGGGCCTGGAACATCTGCCCTATGAGGAAAGGCTGAGAGAGCTGGGCCTGTTCAGCCTGGAGAAGAGAAGGTTGAGAGGGGATTTGATCAGTGCCTATAAGCACCTCAAGGGAAGGAGTGAGGAGGATGGGACTGGCCTCTTCTTAGTGGTGGCCAACAATAGGACTAGAGGAAATGGCCACAAACTGAGGGACCAAAAGTTCCACAGGAACTTCAGGAAAAATTTCTTTCCTGTGAGGGTGACAGTGCCCTGGAACAGGCTGCCCAGAGAGGTTGTAGAGTCTCCTTCTCTGGAGATCTTCCAAACCTGCCTGGATGCCACCCTGTGCCATGTGCTCTATGTGTCCCTGCTGGAGCAGGGGGTTGGACTAGATGATCTCTAGAGGTCCCTTCCAACGCTAAGGATTCTGTGATTTGCAGATGGCATCCAGCTCACCTTCCTTCAGACCAGTSTGGAAAGCTGAAGACTCTCTTCATGTGAATTTCTTTGAAAGCTGATGTTCCCATAAGAAGAAATATTTGGAGGCGAGAAAAATAAACCAGTTAGACGTCCACGGCGGAGCCTGGGCTTTCCTTTGTATGGCAATCTGAGAGGCYGGCGCTGCTCGTCGCTTGTGTTGCTTGTCATCTAGCTCTGCGTCGGTCTATTAAGAAATACTCTGTTTACATCTCCACKGCTGATGGACAGCGTGCATCTGGCAGCGGATCCTGTTTCCTGGTGAGTAGCCGGCGTTGTTTGCGCCACTGCTCGGGGAAGGGAAGTCAACGCATATCCTGCTGGCTTCACCTGAAGTGACCCATCTGGAGTGCTTTATTTCAGCTGGGCTGCTCTGCATGCACAGCGTGTGTTTATGTGCACACATAGGGAAAAGGGTAGGAATCCCAGTAAAACTGCTACGGATATGGCAGCACCGGGAGTGGGACTGCGAGGGCCCGGTCTTAACACCATCCATCCCCTGGAGCTGTGAGGAGCTGCTTGCACAAGGAGATGGTGTTCATTTAATTAAAGCATCTGAATAAAAATACCATCACTCTGCCCCACTGGGACGGATGCTCCTTTAGCAAATTCCCTTTGCCTACTTTTCCCGCTATCATCAAGGCTGCGTTACCTCAAGTTAGCGTTTGCAGCAGACAGAGCAGATCAGTGGGATGGGGAAACTCATCCCAGCAGCCCAGCTGTCAGAGAACGTGACAGAGTGCCCTCTCTCTGCTTTTACAGTCTTTACCCAAGCAGAAGCCTAACAGATTGAATCAGAACTCCGCACTGGCCACCACGCTGCTCTGGTCTGGGGGAGCAGCTCCGTTTTCCAGGCGTTGCTGTGGGTGGGAGCCAGCGCCTTGCGTCTCTCCTGCTGCTCCAGCCYGGGATGCTCCACGGCACCCACGCCAGTCGCAGGGACTCAGCAGGGCTGAGCCCTCCTATGCAGGCAGGCAGACAGGGCTGCGCACGGCAGAGGAGACCATCGAGCTCTGGAGAATCTATCCTACAGAGACTGGTTTTTTTTTAAAAAAAGAAGACGACATTTGTTTCATTTCTGACGAGCCCTGTGAAAGACCACTGAACAGGCCAGACATACATCAGCTTTGCTTATGATCACCAGTTGCATTTTTCCTGCGAGTTTGCTCTACCCCTCTCCCTCAGGAAGGAACGCTCATCAAGGGTCAGTGCAGTACCAAAACACTCCCGTTTCCCAACGACGGTTGCTAGAGACACAGCAACACGCTCCCACAATGCACCACCCCATGGCACCAGTCGGCCTGGGAGCTGAGCAGGAATCCCCTAACCCTGCCCTTGTGACGCTGGCAGATGCGCAAAGAAGCCGTGAGCAGCCAGACCCCTTACAAAGCGTAGGATGAGTCACGTCGCGTGCACTAGGTCATGGAAACTCGGGGGGAGCAGCCTCTGGGAAAGCCACGTACTCGGCCCCACGCAGCACCGCGACAYGGGGCATGCGGCAGACCTGGGAAGCAGCCGGCGTTAAACGCTCCAGGGCTTAAGCCCTGCAGACCCCCAGCACCCRGCAACATGCCAGCACCCTGCCTTTCTGCTGCGGGGGCAAAACACACAGGAATTAAGATGGTTACTGCTACGTACCCACTTCCTGTGCTTGTACCTAGGGAATTGAAGAGGACACCGAGGCAGCAGAACGCGACCGTCGTGGCTTCAGACGGCGACTCCTTCGCCAGCTTGCTTTTAACACTAGGCAAAGCAGCCAGGACACTGCTCCAGGTGAGAACAGCTCCTCTGGCACAGATCTTACAGCTCACATCTAATAGCATTTATTATGCCCGCGGGGCTTGCGTCGGACACCAATCTGCATCGATATGTACATGCCAATATTTTCCTGCCCTTAAGAGAACTGCTTTTGGAAACGTATCCAGACGGCTGCMTCAGCTGGGCATTCGCCTTGTCACRTGCCACTGGAACAAAAAGGAGAATTAAAAATACTGCAGTGGGTGAGGATTTTTTTTTTTTAGTTCTTTGAGAGAGAAAAAAAAAAAAAGAGAGCAAAAATACTACTGAAAACTGAAACTTGAAAACATCGACGGGCAGAGATAACATCTTTACCGGAGCACTTGCAAAAGCATGTGCTGGAGCAAGCAYCCGCAGCAGCCGGCGTGTTTCCTGCTGCCCTGCTGAGCTCCCCCAGCGAAACCACCACGAGTTAATGCACAGCGTCCCAGTAAAGCCTCGTGTGCCGGCTTTGGACGTGCTACCAGGGACATTCTCCAAAGGAAGAGTTGGAAGAAAACACACACAGGCACCAGGTTTTCACCGGCTGTGCCTGTTTCAAAGGGCACGATAACGCGTATAAATCAGCRGAGAAACCATTAAATGGACAGCGGGAATTGAAGGCAGCTCTATCACGTATCCTCCAGAAAGAAACTAGAGCACTGGGGTCTGAAAGATGGTAGTCATTGCAAAAATTTAAGTAAAAATAATAAATTCAATTTCTCTCCACAATCTTATGGCCAATATTGTCCTGTGAAAGGAAAAAAGAGACCCGCTTTCTTTCAGCATTTCAGTGTTCYGTATAAAATTAGCTGTAGCTGTAGCTGGGAGGTCGCGCACCCCTGAGCTGCTGCTGCTGAATCATTCAGGCTATGGTGGTGTAACCGAGAGCAGAACCAGCCCCACAGACCTGCGCGGCACCAGCCGCTCATCAAAAACCAACCAACTGAATGTGAATGGGACTTCCTCAGCCCCCGATGGTGCCCTTACAGCCGCCACGCGCGGGCCACCCTCTGCAAATCCACCCGTGAGCTTTGCAGAGCCCACACACAGCACCGTTGCAGCCCTGCCTCTCCTCAGGAGGGAAACAGGGCACAGGACAGCGTCCGGCGCCCGCGGTTTCCTTCCTCCCCAGGACTGTTTCACTGCTGTTGACAGAAGAACCCTGCACCTGTTCGCGCTGCTGCAGAGCAAGAAACCTCCCTCCAGCCSGTGCTGGGAAGGCCCCGGGGCCACTTCTCGCCCAGAGAGAGCGGCAGGGAGGCAGCAGGGCCGGCTCGCGCGCGACAGCACCAGCCGACTCGCCCGCCGTTGCTCGGAACGTGCCCAGGGGGGGCGTTTGTATGCGCGAATCTGGCCACGCACCGGCGGGGAGCCCGCCRCGGCGCTCCTCAGCCTCGGCAGGAACCTGCTTTCTCACATTACGCGACTCAAACACACCTGGGAAAATATTCGCTTGGGGCAATTATTTTGTTTTTCTTGTGTACTCATTCACTTCCTCCATTATTTCAGCTGAGTTACAGAAAGGATGGTTCTGCCTGGATGGGAGGCTTAAAGCAGCTTTCTGCCCTCCCCAAATTACAAAGAATCCGCTCGCGTTCCTTAACTCGCTCACAAAACCGCACGGGAACCGGGCAGGCCRGAGCTTAGTGTTTCTGGTCGAATGCACAGGCGCCATCTGAACAGAGAATCTCTAGCTCCCTTGCTTGCTTGGTTTACAATTCGTCTTCCATATACAAGTGTACATCTCCCTTATGAAAACACCATCAGGGTCACCACACTCCACATGCGACCCTGTCAGCCTGTGTCCCCCTGAGGCCTTGACACTTTGAAAGCTCTGAGCCCTGGAACATGACCCACATTCCCCATCACTGGGGATTCCCAAGACGTGACCCTATATGACAAGCGATGCCGATTACGGACAGGGAGATCAAATCTGCTCTAAATGTGCCCATCCCACACTTCTTTGCAACGTGCCATCCGCAGGACACGCTCATCTGATTTGCTTCCAAGGCTGCAGAGATGCGCCAGCCTTCCACACAGACAAACTTATCTGGCAGGGAAGAGCAGGCCACCACTGGAGCAAGCAGCGATCCAGCTTTCTGAAGAGCAGAAGCCTCGTCAGCTCTGTTTACTTCAGAAGAGGCTTTCCAGCCCCCACTGGGCTTTCTCTCAATCTTAACTCTAAATCTTAACACTAAGCCCAGGCTGAGCCAGAAGCAAGAGGGCCCACTCCATCCAGAGACTAAATACTCCTCAGAAGAGGATTTGAATGTCAGCTCTTCGTTTATATTACATGATTCCTTCCAGCCCCCTGCAACTGCGCTTTCTCTTTGCCCTAACCCTAAGTCTAGGGTTTGTCCCACTCCAGGCCCTTCTTCTATTTCACAGACCTTTCCAAGAAGAGAATTTGAGCATCATTCCTCCAATTTCTTTGTCTCCTCTTTCCTAGCCTAGCACAGCTGTAGCTCTGGACTTTCTCCTCTCCTTAACTCTAATCCTAGAGCAAGTCTTTGATACGGGCCCCATCTCCCCTTCCCCACAAYAAAAATCCCTTGAGGATATTCTTCTTCCAGCCCAAATTTTCCCTTTCCTGCCACATTCCTTTCACAGCTCCCAGGCCCAGCCCTATCTGTAACCTTAGCTGAGCGCAAGCTGCAGGCCAGGAACCCCACTCTGTGCAAAGACTCAATATTCTTCAAATAACTCTAACATCAGCCAGTAAGTTTGCTTCTGTACAGAGTAATTTTTTTGTGGGGGTCTTTTCTTGGTAAAGGCTTTAAATGGATCTGGTGACACCAGTTCTCTGGGCTTGAGCCTGGCTTTCTCTCCACCTCAKCTGGGTTCGCTGGGGTAATAACCGGAGTTGGGTGGTCAAGTGCAGTCTGACAGGCGTTTTTGTGTCTACTGCAGCCCACCAGCCAAGCGCATGTGGTACACAGCTCACCTACCACTCCAGAACGATAACCGCATCTGAAGAACACCTTGAGCACAAGCAGTTTGTGTACCTTGATCATGCCTTTTAGCTTCCAACAGCCTGAAAGCAACCCAAGATGCCAAGTGGTTTCAGTTCTACCAATGCCAGTGCCAATGCCTGCCCACTACTACCACACRAGCCACCCTGCACCCTTGTTTGGATGCTAAAGAGCTTTCCTCAAAGACCCAAAGGAAGCAGAACCTGCCATTGCGCTCAGGATGCTGCAGACCTTGGGGAATACTTACTCCAAGCACGTCTGCTTGACTTCCGATTTACTCCATTAATAGGAAGCTCTTGCTTGGAACTCTGAAAAAAGAGAATCTTTCTGACAAGGAAATGGAGAGCAAGCTAAGCAAATATCTACCAGAAATGGGGCAAGCTAAGGGCTGAGAATGGACTAACTGGTTTCCTGAGCCCCCTTCCATGAAGTGATTGCCCAAGACCCGACCATGGAGTAATAGCAGAAGAGGTGCCTCGACTCCCAGCCTGCTGCACTTGAGGCCAAACTTGAGCACGTTGCCTTTCAGCTCTAGTTCCTCTTTCCAGCCCTGTTGAGCTGCCTCAAGCACAGCACTTCCCACTTGGTTAGATGGGTACTGTAGAAATCATAAAGAAGGGTCAGCTAATTGTTCACTCTGAGAGGTCACATTTACCTACTAAACCCAYGCCAGCTGAGGCTTCTGCAAGATTAAAAAAGAGAGACAAACCAGAGGWTTATTAAAAATTTAACTATATACCATATTTATTATCAATCCACAGGATAATCTGATTGCTACATGAGCTCATAAAAGCTATTTCACCTTTACAAAATTAAAAAAAAAATGTGCCACAAGGATGTAATAACTGCTGATAACCAAGGACTGAATCTTAAAATTATAAATTTGCGGTAGAAAAGATTAAAAAAAATTATATTCACTTTAGAATTTTACTTTGAATAAAATATTCCCCTGTATAAAAAATAAAAAAGCTTGCTCTGGTTAGAATTAGAGTATTTTTCTTCTTCTTTTTTAAATCTGGGAATTTGCATAATATCTCTGTAATAGTTTTTTTCTTTTTTCCTTCCTATTGTACCACGCGGCATTCAAGCATAGCAGATTAGAAACAAACATGAGAAAAGCAGTCTTAAAATGTATGAAATCCACATGGGAAGTTCTACCTTCCTTTCCTTTCCTCTATTCTTTAAAGACACTTTAGCAACAACGGCCTTGGGAAAGAATACAGGTGGGGAGGGACCTTCAATGTGCCATTAATTAGAGCAAGGTAATAAAAGGCTTTTCATAAGTGCTTTCTTAATAAGGTGCAGAAGCAGACTGCAACGTTGCTAGTACTGCACTATGTACAATATTCACAATAGATTTTTTTTTTATTTAAAAATATTCCAGCTAGTTCACATTTTCTCTTCCATTCTGAGGCTTTCGGTTCCATCACAGCCTTGACAGCAAGAAGCGCAGCAGCACCACTTCCCTTGTGGTCAGTTGGTCCTCTCATGAAGCACTGGAACCTGCAAGTGGGCCAAAGTTCTCATTTCTTTCCTACGCAGCAACCTTGGAAGTCCGTCTGGGTTCGGGTGTACRTACTGACGGCTGGAGTCCTGAGTTAAAACACTCCGGCACCGGAGTCGGACACTGCAATGTTTGTATTGCCAAGGCTTTACCTTAGATTTGTCTGATGTGCGTCAAGGGATGAACCTCTCCTAGAGAAACATAAAATACAAAACCAAACAAAACGAAGCTAAAAAAAACACACCGCCAAAGGCTTAGCAGCTCTTGACTCTCGACTGAGTGATGTCTGATGTTTTCTTGATGACACTAGCCCGTGTCTCGCGGTCCGGTCGGCTGCTGCTGGTGGAGGCTGTGGACACTACTTGCGGCAGAGGGAGGTCCGGGAAGGGCGGCCAGGAGCTGTTGTAAGGCAGCGGGCAGCTTTCTTCTTTAATGGTGACCTGCAGGTCAGGCTTGTTGGCTACAAAAGTAGCCATGCTGGGAAGCATATGAGAAGTGTTCCTCATTCCCAGATTGCTCAGATATTGTTTGCCTTCAATGTTTTTCTTCTGCCAATGAAGTCGTCCCTACAAAACAGGGGAGAAAAGGAAGGAAGAAATATTATGTGAGTGAACGTGACGCGGTGAAGTGCTCCAAGGAACCAGCTGAAGACAGGAACATCCACACATCACACAGAGGTTTCCCTGTCTCTGCAGCTGAGCTGCTAGCTGCTGGCTCAGCCTGCCTTTGCTCTTAGYCCCTTCTGAAGTCCTGTGCCCTAGCTTTGTTGGCTCTCCTGCATTCAAGAGGCTCTGCCTACTCTCCTGATGGAAAACAAAGGCCTTATTCTCAGCGTGCTGACGACTGACACAGACGCCAAAACACACAGAGCTTCAAATGGAAAGGTCTCCCTCCGCTACCAGAGAGAACATCCTCCCGCCGCAGCACAGCCCACAGAGACTCCACACCCCTCAAACGGCAGCACCGAAACCCGTCAGCACCAAGTCCAGCAGCAGCAGGTGAGATTGCTGGGGAAACCAGGCACCCGTCAGCACGCCCGCTGTGACGGAGCGGGTCTGCCCAGCAGAGAGGAGCCTCTGCTGCTGTCCCCAGCAGGCCTGCCACAACGGCACGCGCTGCCGAAGCCGGGTCCGCACCGCGTGGGTGAAGCCAGGGGACTCTGCCTCAGCCACAACCAGCCAAGCRAGCTACCAGGTTCCCAGTGCCCCTCTCTTTCTGGCTACATGAACCCTCCTGGGCGGCCTCACTGAGCTTGTTTTCCATCTGTCCATGGAGGCAAGAAAAACTTGCATCCTATGCAGTCCTCTGGGAAGAAAAGCTGTTTAAACTGCACCGGTTGCAGGCTGTAGATGCCGAGTTCTAACCTACCCTCTCTCGATGCAGATTTGTGCCCCTCGCAGCGATGTGACAGTCACTGGAAAAGCCCTTGCTGATAGTCTGCAGGCCAGCTGCACCCTAACCAAGCCATGGCTGATAAAGCCCAGAGGGTTAGCCCCACAGATACACAACCACGCAGCCTGCAGGCCTCCAAGGAGCAGGATCCACAGGGGTTTCTGGGTGACACGGCCAGCATGGGATTTGCAGCAGGCCTTTCAAAAAACACATTTGTAGCACAGGGAGCTTCAGAGTTTGAGTCCAGTGTTCAGGGAGCTTCCCCCAGCCTCTACACATGCATGTAGACTGACAGCTTAGTCATTTGGTGGCAGATACAAAATAAAAGGTGGCTGCCATTTTTGCAAAGACACAGCTCAAAAACCATCCATCAACTGAGTAAGCACCTTCTCTGCAGATTCCTTTCAATCAGCAACGCCCAACTGACTTCTCAGGAAAGCTTGCTGCCTCACATACCTCAATACCCAACTTCAGTATCACACGTGCAGCTACCTCTTCCCACTGGGCGAGTGCACGTGCCACACGAGGAAGCCAAAGCCAGCACATTTGCACCAAAAGCACAGCACCACCACCCAACGCGGCCAGTGCACGAAGGTCACACGCACATACACACTTACAGGCATAGGACAGAGCCCACTGGTTTGCTCCCTGTTAACAAACTAGCTGGCATTAATGTTCTGGTTCTCCAGAATGTATTTCCTCGTGTGAATTCTGGGATTCTGTAACTAACCTGCTTGTAGTTTTCACAGATCAGGAGGAAGTCACATAGACATCAATTCCACTAGAAAAAATCATCCAAACATTTGTCTTCCTTGAACCTTCCTCRTGTGTTCTTCTCCCTCAGCTCTTACTACTGAAATGAATACTGCACTGGTGGTCACGTTTATAAATGCAGAATTGTAAAGAGAAACATAGGACACCGTTTTTTTTGCACAAAAGTGCTGACAGTCCAAAATCCACTCACCTCGTTTTCTTCATCACTTGGAACGCTGTCAGTCGTTTCACTTTCTGTCAAACAAAACAGAAGCAATAATGAAATTCACGTTTTTTTATATCTATAGTAGCAAAATCCATCTAAAGAGGCACGATCCACTTCAAACAAGTGCAATCAAGCAGAATCAAGCCAAACAATCAGAAAACAACAGGAAAACACGGGCAGTGTGGCAGGAAAATCTGGGCAGTGGGCAACACAGCTTCAAGGAACATTTAGGGAATTTCACCCGGTTGCCACAGCCAATATGGATATGGAAAACACAGAAGTGGAGGCGGCAGGAGAAGTGGATGTGTACTACAGCTATTTCTGTGCAGAAGGGAGACCRCTGTCCTGGAGAGAGTCCCACAAGCAGGGAATGCCCTCTCTGCCTTATCCTCTCACAGCAGCTTGAGGCCTCACTAGAAGTAGTCCTTTCCAAGTCCATACTTTTATCTCCCTGCAAAATGAGCAACAACTCCACCCCAGAGGAGATAAATGTGTTTTTGTTTCATAAAYTGTTATCTCAGCCTGCTGCCTCAAGGGCTTGCTGTCACGTCTTGCATTTTATTACTGTTATACCTTGCTCTCATTTTGTTTTTGCCACCTTTGCCCAGTCCCTCAGCATATTTCTCAAAGCTCCATCCCACTCACACACGTACAGAAGCTGTTAACTCCTGAGTACCAGAGCCCTATCACCCACCTCTGGGCACACTGTTCACCGTCTCTGCCAGAGGACAACCACACACACACACTCTCCTCTCTTCCCTAAGTATGGGCCTATCCCTTACYTAGCGCTCCTGTCCCCAGCAGCCTCTTGGTAGCACTTCTCAATCCATGTTTCTCCCCAATGCACCTCATTCCCACCTTCCCAGACTTGTGAWTGGCAGGGACCTCTGGAGACCACCTAGTCCAACCCCCCTCTTTAAGCAGGGTTACCTAGAGCACGTGGCACAGGACTGTGCCCAAGAGGGTTTTGAGTATCTCCAGAGAAGCCAACTCCACCACCTCTCTGGGCAGCCTGGCAGTGACAGTGCGTTGTCACTCTCACAGCAAAACACTTTTTTCTTATATTCAGTTGAAATTTTCTGTGTTTCAGGTTGTACCTGTTGCCTTTCTCCGTCACTGGACACCACTGAGAATACTTCAGCTCTGTTTTCTTTATACTCTTCTTTCAAATACTTCTACACATTGAGAAGATCCTTCCTGAGCCTCCCCTTCCTCAGGCTAAACAATCCCAGCTCCCTCAGCATCTCCTCCCATGAAGGACACTCCAGCTCTCTAAGCATCTTGAYTGGCCTCTCTCCAGTATGTTCATGTACTGAGGAGCCCAGCACTGGATCGAGGACTCCAGATGTGACCTCACCAGGGCTGAAGAGAGGGGAAGGATCGTCTCCTTCGACCTGACCAGCTGGCAATGCTTTTTTTAACGTAGCCCAGGATGCCATGGGCCTTCCTTGCAGTGAGGTCACACTGCTGGCTCACGGTCATCTTGTCCACCAGCTCAAGCCCTACAGACCTTAGCTTCCGAACCCAGCACTTCTGCTCTTCAGAGCCTCRGTTACAGCATGCAGTAAGCGGAGGAGCTGCCTGAAACACTAAATCTAACTGCAAAGCCCTGTAATGTTGGCACTCTGAGTGCACTGGCCTAGATAAARAGAGATGTGACAAGGTGATAAAGTTGGCTAAAGAAGCCAAACTATGGGGAGGGAGGGAGAAGGCAGAAGGTAATCAGCACRAAAGGAGAAATGGCCCTGGAGATAGAATCAATAGAAGGAATTCACAGAGACAAGAAGCAGATATTTCTTGACATGAAGAAACATGTGGCAACAGAAAAGGCTGATGCAGATGAAAAGGAATCCATTTATACATAACAAAATGCTGAGCAAGAGACATCACTATAGCTAGCAGAGACAGAGGAGCTGACCGCTCGGGCATGGAAAGTTAGTGACACCATTTGAAATACTGTCAAACACCAGGCAAAGTGGATAAGAACAGGGGAAAAAAAAAAAMCAATTCACAGACTTAGTGAAGTACAAGGAAACTCATGGGCCACTCATATCATTTTCCTGAGCTGCCTCAGAAAGGAACAAGAGGTGTTTTTGAAATGAAACAGATTTATGGAGGACAGCAGACACCTCAGGTTACTCTCTGTTTCAGAAAAGCTGCATAACTGTTCCTTAACAGCTGTTATGGCCCAACTCTTTCCTCCAATTCTGAAATAGCACCTGATAGAGCAGGCAATTCTACCCAGCAAGCTAATGCCAAAAACAGTCACAAGTGTGTTACAAAGTTCAGGTTTGTATCAAACTGTGCAGACCCCTAACTCCTGCCCTGAAAGTCAAATGCTTGCTCTAAAAAAAGAAGCTCAAGACAAATTCATATGGAAAGGGACCTTGGGAGGTCTAGTACAACTTCCCACTAAAAGAAGAGACAGTTGTAAGATCAGACCAGGTTGCTCAGAGTCTTAACCAAGTTGGGTTTTGCAGGAATGGAGACAGTACAAACTCTCTAGGCAACTTGCTTCACTGTCTCACTGTCCTYATGGCAAAAAAAAGTTTTTCCTTCCATCCTGTTGTGTCTTCTCTTGTTTCTACTCATGCCTGTTGTTTCTCACACTCTCACTGTGCAGCCATGAAGAGCCTGGTAATCTTGATAACCTCCCTGTAGCTCATGGAAGGCTGTTGTTGGATCCCCTTGGAGCCTGCTGTCCTCTATACTTAACAGGTCCCAGATTCCTCAGCCTCTTCTCACCTGGTGAGCATCCAACCCACCATCGTGGCGGCCCCTTCCAGAACGTGCTTCAGTTTGCTGATCTCTCTTTTACATCGAGGGGCCCAAAACTGGATACAGTATTCCAGATGTGGTCTATCAAGTGTTGAGTAGAGGGCAATAGGAACTTCTCTCCAAGTACTGGTTGTGCTCCTGTTAATCCAGCCCCAGAGGCTGTTGGCCTTTGCTGCCAAAGGGCATTTCTGGCTCGCATGCAGCTTGCTGCTCACCAGGACCTCCAGAACGTTTTTTGCAGAGCTGCCAGTCAGCCCCAGCCTGTATCACTGCATGTGGAGGGAGGGCAGGACTTGTGCTTATCAGGATGTTTCTCCTGTCACCAGGTCACCCCACTACATCATTACAGTCTAAGCAACTACCCTGACTCCTTGACCTTGGTATTAACTTTTATTTGCCTTCCATGTATTTAGATCCTTTAGATGAGTTTAACAAACTATTACTGCCTTCACATACACMGAAAAATTTTCCAAGAAGCATTTGGAAAAAGAACAAATGCTTCAAAAGCCCCATCTCCCACTGCTAATAAGTTAGAGCATCCCACAGCACCCACCCCAYCCTGCCGTGCTCTGAAAACCCTTTTAAAACCTCTGGCCATTACAGACTAAACACATTGGGAAGCATGACCATATATCAACACGTGTCAGACCAACACTGGAGGTAATTCAAAAGAACATCATACTATTCACCCTGGCCCAAAGAGAAGAATTCTTATATACAGACTTTAMAAAAAATGTGCCTGGGAGTAATTTGAGCCTAATGATTCAAACACAAAACCTTGTGTAAAACAATAAATCTCTTGAGGAACAAATTAATATTCAAGTTGGTCTAAAAAATGACATTTCTGTTTCTATTCTAGCCTCCTGAAGCTTGTAAGTTAGTAACGTGTTAAAAAAAGGAAGGACAAGTTGGATCTGATATTTTTTCTACTTTCAAATGTGGTTTTGCCTTGCTTCCTACGGAAATAAGGCTTCTATGATTTTAGGGGCTCTCTGTATTATGCCCATATGTTCATTTGGGTCTGTTCTCCCCTAACAGCTTCTGAACACATTTTCAGATTTGGACGAGGGACAAACAAGTGCCAAAAACTCTTAACTTCTCACCAATTCTATAAAAATAAGGGAGCAGATAAAGAAGAAAACCCATTAGTACTCTGACTTGGGGAAAGGCTTGTTATCTCATGTCTTCCGAGATATCACAGAATCCAGATGGGAGACAGACGTTAGAAGCCAGACTTGCTCAGTTCTGCTGTTCACAGGACCACTTGTTATCAGTCACTACATGGCTGTTCTAGTCTGCAGACTATTTGTACAACACAGATCCATGCTGCCAGGACCCTCAGCTCCATAGCTGCATTATGTTTCATTAGTGTAGCCCTTAGCACTTTGCAACCACAGTGCTAGGCACCAAGGGGACATATAGCAGAGACTTTCATCTTTACTAATTTGCAGTCTGAGCAGGACAAAACATTTGCAGCATATCATTTGTACCATCTAAAATGTCCCTCTAAAAAAAAAAAAAAAAAAAAAAAAAAAAAAGACCCCTCTGCATTAGATCCAGAAAAAGGTATATTATATCTATATAATAATAATAATCTATTATATCTATCTATATCTATCTATATAATAATCTATTATATCAAAAAAACCACTGCAGCATGTTTCCATCTTCAGCTCATGTAAAAGTAAAGTAAAAAGTAAAATGGAGAAATGACTGTGAGTTTTCAAGTTTCATTAAAAGTAAGAAAAGCAACAGAACAGGCATTTCTGAATCTCTGTCAGTACTCTGGAATAACCTCCTTTTCCCCAGCAGTGACCTCTGCTTCCTAGCCTGGCATTCCCTATCAAGCCGGGTCTTTCAAGAATTTCCCCCGAAGTGTGTAAGTTAAAATAAGGATGCTTACCTGCATAGGATGAGACAGGGGAGATCTGTAGCGGGTAGAGTTGGCTCATGCTGAGGGGTTGTTCATCACTTTCTGTTGTCACCTCTACCACCTGGCAAACATCAGGAGGATTGGTAACTATCACCTGCTCCTCGCTGCTGCCATCAAGGTGCGGCTGTCCTACAACTTGGGGATAGAAAAAAAAATGCATTACTCAAAACACCTTGTAGATATTACTCATTATGTTTTGTATCTTGTATAATATCCTGTAGAACTTCTGATTACTTATTCTTGGGGACTGCTTACTATTTGAATAGCCTGGAGCCTTTAATGCACTCTCAGTTCTTTCTTGGCCATCTGCTTTCAGTGGGACTTCTAAAGGAAACCTATCTCATTTGTTTAGTTTCCAACACCTTCAAAGACATTTTCTTTCCACTTCTGATCATGGGAAATGCCTAACTCTCCACTGGTTCTTCTAGAAAACATGTYGTTTGCCACAACAAACCAGCTGCCAGATGCTTTCTGCTCCTTCACTCAGAACTGAAGCCTCACCAGGACATGCAGACCTTGGCAGGCCAAGCTCCAGCCTGACCAGAACAAAACCTGCTGGGACCAGTAAGGCTTTCAGCTATGTGACTRCAAATTCCTCCTCCAAATCCCAGAGAGTGTCATCTATACCCACCTGGACATGACCCTGTGCCACACGCTCTAGGTGACTCTGCTTGAGCAGGTTTGTTGGACTGGATCATTTCCAGACATCCCTGTCAACCTCAACCACTCTGTGAGGCTGTGGAGGTGCCAACACCCCTGGTCTCCGAGTGCTCTGAATTAGGCACCATAAGACCAAATGGGTCAGAACTGGCATGCAAAGAAACAGCCACACAATACAYGCTGGAACATGATTTATGGATAACATGAATCTGCCAAAAGTTGTCCTCCAGTTAAATGCTTGTTGTCACAAATCCTTGCAGTGCCAGTGATAGCATGCAGGAAAATATGGTCCAACCCACAGTCTATAATACCCATGGCCTATGACTGAAAGCTACAG
Source organism: Eudromia elegans (assembly GCA_003342815.1). Classification (NCBI taxonomy): domain Eukaryota; kingdom Metazoa; phylum Chordata; class Aves; order Tinamiformes; family Tinamidae; genus Eudromia; species Eudromia elegans. The sequence continues at coordinate 247,729 of PTEX01000191.1, forward strand.
TCTGGTTAGGCATTAAYGAGGATTTTCCTATGCCCCCAGGCACCTGATGCTTAAGACCAATTAACATTATTTATTTCAGCAAAGTGAAGGCAGCATGGGTGTTTTGCACATGGTCCAAAACACTTTCCAGGCATTAATTGTGCTGCCCAACACCTTCCTGAAGCAGTGATTAGCCTGAGGTACAAGTATGCTAATGGACTACGCAAAACTATGTTGAAAGCCAGAACTTCAGATCTCTTCAGAGATCTCTCTGCTAAAGACAACAGAGACAACGGACTCTGTGCTGTAGAGCTCCGTTTTTTGACTCCAGCCATAGGAACACACAACAACGGCACTAAGGTCACGCTGAGCTGAAAGCCACCAGCTGAACAGCCACAGCACACAGGCACGGAGCCATCTCACAGGATGACTAACTGGAACACACAGCTTTCCAAGASAGAAGGAGCGCTGCAGATATTCCTTCACTGGAGCACAAAGCACCAAGAGAAGCAATCTTCACACAGGCAACTTCCTACCAGTTCCAACAAGAGTTTGGAAAGATTTTGTGCTACAGAAACTGGTTCAGGTGCATTTGCATGTTGTGGACTGCTGTTAGTCTTAAAAAATATTTTGCAAGAATGAATGCTGTTGCACATTTTAATTTTTACATAGGATCTCTTCTGCTAGACTTCCTGGCACATCCATTTGGTAGCAGACAACCATTCATCTCACTTGGTGATACTGGAAATCTAGATTTYGGAAATGGCCAATATTGGATGTTTCAAAGAACAGGATAATTAATCCACCAAGCTATACAGTACTGAGCCATTAAAAATTCAGACAGAATATTCTTTCTGGACCAATGATGTAGAAAAATGCAGGCAGTGAAACACAAAATCTATTAAGTGACCTACTTCTGATTATTATTAAAAGGATTTAAAGAAACGATAAGATCTTTCCCTGAATGAACTAAGACATGTATACATGAACACACACGCATATGTACACAAACCATTCCTCCTGCCGTGTTATCTTTAAACTAGGCTAGAGCAAAACTTCTGGAAAAGGAAAAACACCACATTTGTCTCCCAGGAAAAAGCTGCATTGCGCTTTGTTTTGGGAAGTGCCAGGTAACTACTGGAAATTCCCCCAAACCTGGATGTGTATTTCATGAGGTAAATCCATCAAAAAACAAATAAACAAAACAACAATAAAGAAAATTACATAGACACTCAACTATCTTTTTTTTYCCTTTTTCTTTCCTTTTTCTTTCTTTCCTTTTTTTTTTTTAAAGAAGCCTTATCACAACAATTACTACCGTTTTCCMCTAGACATTTCACATCCACTGTAACCAACCCTTTCTTGGTTTTGAAACAATCTGCTTTTTACTGAGCACAGAGGAAACGCTGCCTCCCTCTCTTCTGCAGCATTGTCACCRCAAGAGCAGGCCTTCTTTTCATCTTTATCCTCAATACCTGAAATATTCCAACCACCCCAACAGACAATTTCAGTGCAGCAAAAGATACTGCTCACCTGGACCAAATGCAACAACTTTTYCTTGAACTGTACTATGTCCAAAAACATTGCAGGTACTGTTTCTGTTCCTCCTCCTCCCACTGACTTGCCTCACTTCCACAGAGTTAATCTAATAGTGCTAAATACTGTTTTCTCTCTTCAGTTTGGAGAAGCACTGCACTTCATAAGCCACTAATGACACAACAGAGCATCACAGCTACAAACTCAACCTTGTCCTTCTGCTCCTGAAAGTGGATTTGGAGTCTATTGAAAGGACAAATGGAGAAGTTAGCCAGACATTTCCCCCAGACTCCAGGGGAAAACAAAAGCTCGTAATGTGCAAACTCAGCTCTGCTCCTCTGAACATCTTGCTCRGTTTATACAGCACACATTTGACCATTTTCATATGTTGCTGTTAGGAGTCCTGTGCTGTAAATTACTGAAATCTTCTAATATGTAACAAGTATTCATCTCATCACAAAATTAAAGAGGATTTCAGGATATACCATACTGCAGAAAACTCATCTGCCATGTGCAGCAAAACGACTCTCAACTGACGTTAGTGGATTTTCCATAACACTGGGTACATTCTAAAGATGGTTTCAATTGATCCCTGTTTGACTTTAAGACAGTAAAACAAAGTATCAGGGAAGGAAGCTTCCTTCTTCCCTTCATTTGTCTATTAGCCTTGGGCTATTTCAGATTTAGTTAYGAGTCAGGAAATATACTTCACTATTCCTTCAAGTTATAAAACTCTTCTTAATAGCAGGAGCGAAACCCACATCCTAGTATTCTAAGAAAAACAAGGGCTGGTTAAATATATTGCCATAAAGACAAGAAAAGGGCTCATAAACGTCTCAACCATAAAAATACTTGAGGAGAATGACTTTACACAAAGCCCTGTGACCTGAGAAACAGACAGCAAAAGTAGTCACTGCACATCACGTCTGCAAACACAAGATTAACATACTTTTTAAGTGCCTTCTCTAGATGCAGAAAGTTGGAATTTTAGAGAAAGTGCTATTTGGGTCACACTTCTAGGAGCCTCATTGCAATGACAACCTTAGCCAAAAAAAAAAAAAAAGTCAAAAAATAGTCTTATTATTCTACCAAGAACCAACTATTCACACTGTTGAGATGACAGCTAATTCCTAGTGTATTCCTACTTTCTAAACACAGTCTCCAGTGATCTCTGCTACTAGCTCTGTGATGTTAAGAACTAACTCTGCTACTGAGGTACCAGTAAAAAGAACAGAGTTCCTGCATCCCACATACATGTTTAAAATCACAAATAGATGGCACGCTATACATARCCCTTCTTGGAGCAACGGGAAAGGGTGACCCAGCTCCAGCATAACTCCYGTGTGACACTGGCACAACCCCCTCCCAACTAAGCAGTATTGGTGGAACAAGTCAGGGCCAGCAAGGTCAACTGAACGAAAAGGCTGCCAAGGCCTCAGCCCCCAGGAGAAGCCTCGTGTTGGGTTCACCACCTCTGTGAGGACAGGRCCTCTTGGAAAGATCAGCACAGCCAAAAGGGTTATTCTGGTATCACCTATTTCATGAAATTATCTTTTCAGTCACCTGTATGCTTAGCACACATGAGAAGCACAGGAGTACTTACCTACAATGTTCACTGTACTGTCAACTTCATTTTTTATACTGGAGGACAGGAAATAGTCAGAAGTGACATCATTTAGCCCATTAATCCCAAAAGATGATTCAACTGGTTCTTGCTAGAACGAAAACAGTACAGTTGGGTCAGGTTTGATTTATTTTAGGAGCCTGGACTCAATTCATCTCTTTGTTCTGGGATGAAAATAAATCAAATCACTTCTGCCTGACACATCCCCCCTGCTCCCTGCTAAACACAGCATAGAGATGAACACTTGGGCTGTCTGAGACGAAGCCAGAGTTTATTCCATTTCCAAATCTCCCCCTTTGAAACCAAAGTTATTTTTAATTTTCAGATTTAGAGCGAGCCTTCAGAGAGCAAGAAATTAGTGCACTATTTACGACAAGAGATTAGCATTTAGAACAAACAAGGAAGAAACATTGCTTTAAAACAGTGTTCTATTTAATATTCATCTGCTTTCCCTTCCAAACATGCTGCATCTCTCAGCACTCCCTGAAAGGAAGTCTTAGCTTCTGTGTAGTAATTACTAAATTCTAGCCTTAATTTTTCTCTGCAGCAAGTCTGAAAGCAAACCAAAGTGTTTACACTAAATACAGCCTTTTAGATCACATCATAAACATTACCAGAGGGCAACAGTGTTGGGAAAACACCACCTGTTCTACATACACTGAACTGCCCACAAAATGCATTTCTATAAATCTGTTACATTTGGATGGGGATCTGAGAAACCCCCTCCAGAATAGACTGCAGAAGTCCTAATTCTGTATTTTCAGGATTTCTTCAAAAGTTGTTGCCACTTTTAAAGGATTACCTACCAAACCAACCTCCTCCTCTTTACTGGCTCCCCCCCAGGCGCTATCGGGTACAGAGTGCAAAGTCTCCTGCTCCTACTCTGGGTCAGTACTGCCAACACTGAGAGTGAGGTCCCACCTTGCTGTCGAGGTAGGGACATCTGCAGAGAGGGCCAGGGCTTCTGGTGGCATCTGAGAGCGTGTTGCACCCATTTCTACTGGTCTGAGACACTTGGGTAAGTGTAGGGCAAAGGCAAGCGGCCAGCCTCGTGGTGTCAGGCCTTCGCTGTACTAACCCTACATACTTATGGACACTGACAGTTCTTCTCCAGATGCCACATGCTGCAACTCCAACCAGTTCATGATCTGCTGGCCTGACACAAGCCCCTGCCTCTGCAGCCATTGAGCAAGGCCGTATTGCACACAGGCCACCCAGACCCTCCGCTAACCGGGACAGCGTGAAGCAGCACTGGCTGCGTCAACCCACGGGTTAAAGAATTGCACCGTCCAGTACAAACCTGGAAAAGATAAAATTAGCCCCTATTGATCCATCAAGGGTCACAGACTGCAGAGACAGATCAGGATTGCACACAGGGGCCCCGAGCCTTYGGCGTTGGGCAATGCTCCTGAAAGCCCCTGGCCAATACTGCAGCCCGCACGGGAACGCTGAAGGCAGGGAACTGGCTCAGCTTTACTAAGGCTTAGCTAAAAAAAAATTTCTGGTAGCCCCTTTAGGGCTGTAGCAACAAACAAAAAAATCTTAAAACTCAAGTGATGTTTCCAGACCCACAAAGGGACTTGGACATTGCCGCAGTCAGTTAAATCACCTATTTTTGCCTAATTTTTGTCCAAACACCTGAAAGAATTTAATGCCCACAGAATTTAACAGGTAGATCATGGAAGAGCTTCCCACTTATCTTCATTGAACAGTTTTTCCAGGTAAGTAAAAAGCTTTCAGTAAAAAACAGACACTCAAACTGCAGGAATCCGTATCATCAAGCAAATAAATTTTAAGTAGGTTTCAAAGATCAAAAATGGCTATTTGCATCAACTCAATCACCACCTTTCCTCATTATTATCGCCTTCAATAATCAGTGGCATATATAATAGGCTGAGTGCAGAACAAGTATCTATTTTAAAACACGCATACTGGAAGGTCAGCTCATATATAACTTTGTTAAAATAACAGAGAACAGTCAGGAATACTATTGCATCCCAGCAGAGTCAGCTATGTAACACTTGTGTGCAATTCAGGACAACTGAGCTGCAGGAAGGTGCTCCCAAAAGTATCTCCCCACAGACACCTATCCCCAGGTATACTGCCAAGAACAAAAATCTCCAGACATGACCGGAACTCCCTCAGTGATAAGTATCTGTGAGATCAGTCTTAATGAAGAGGACAAGATCATTCAAGCACCTCTATGGCTTTTCAGGTATTTAATACTTGAAAGATTATGAAGGAGAGGGGAATGGCAAGGAGCTGCTGCCAGCTGTGACAGGCATCATCTGCTGCCCTGCTCTGACAAACAAAAGCACGCCAGCTCCCTCCAGACACAGCTTGTGATCACAACCACATTACAAAAAAAACCAATGTGACAGCAAAATCAAGATATCAGGGTTAAAAAGGGCTCCAGTAAAGTCAATTTAAAGACACAGACAAATCAAGCAGCATTCCAATATGCAATTATACAAGCCAGCATTGTTGGAAGAGTTTCTTCCTTCCACGCCCAGTTTAAATACAGTATTTTTTCCAAATATGGCCTCAGCATTTACCTGGCCTAGACCACCTGCTGGCCACACCATGCAGTGTGCTGCATGGGCTGCACTGCCCAGACACGAGAACCACAGGCCTTGGGGCAAGCAAGCAGCAGAGGATCGAGCTTCTCCTCTGCCGCACTCACTGCTACAAGCTGTGGGTTCAGTCACCAAACCCCAGATTCTTGCAGAAGACCCAAGCACACAAATGTTATTGAAGCTTGAAAGTCTGAGAGCTGAAGAACTTATTTTTGAAAAAGCTGAAGCAGGGTCCAGTCCTGCCCGTATTTAGTACGGACCATCTCGAAGAGGGCCTCGGCAGAGCTGCTGCAGTAGGCTGCCATGGCTTGCAGGCAGAGTCTGGGCCCGTGCTCTGAAAACGTGGGAACCTCATGTTCTCACCGAGGGGATTCACACCCAAGTTTTCCCACTTAAAACATATGAGCAGAAGGTGCGGTTCTGACAGAACCTCCCCCTTGCCTAAATGAAAATGGATTTCCAGCACACTACAAACACAAATTAATTGCTCCAAAAGGTAGTTTCATTGTTCAGGAGCATTCCTGCCATAATTACTTGATTTCTACTTTCACAAACAAATGGCAAATGTATTGCCAAGGCTGCTTGTCTTCCAGCCTCCAAGGCATTGCAACACAAGGGCTGTGTCAGCACATGACGTCAGTCATAGCCGCAACRGGCAACAGGCTTCACGTTTTTCTTTTCTTTTTTTTTAAAATCAAATATCTAACGTAACTGAGGCTACTAAAGGAAACCACAAGCATGGGAGATTTGCAAGTATCCACGCAATCCAACACAAAATACTGCTGTGTCTATTAAAAAAATCGCAACATGCAACAGATTGTTTCACAGGCACTCACATGATTAAACAGCCACTTCTTACCTTAATTTGTTTGAATTTGTCGTCCTTCTCTGGCTTTGGTTTTTTGCCTGCAACAACAGAAAGAAGATTTCTTATAGTCTTCTGTACAATGAGATATCCTCTATTCTCCACATCTTCCATATGCGCTAAGAAATAGCATAATGTGTCTCTAAGGGCAGCATCTCATACAAAGAGCATTCCGCTTAAYTTTAAACCCACTTTAAGGCCCAAGCAGTCAAAAACTCATCTTGAACATTTTGGCTTCAAAAAAGCTGCACTGATAGGACTGATGGAAGCAGTTTCAGACAGAAAATATGAAGAATTGGGAACTCAAGAGACAAAGCCTGAAAAGAAGGAAGGGAGAGAAAAATACTTTAATGAAAAGAATCAATATGTATGTTTTATCGCATTTGAAAGACACTATCACTGTAGCTACAGGAGAAGGGAGACCGTTCTGGGATTTAACATGTAAAAGAGATCACAGCCACTATCAAAAAGTATTTTTGTGAACAGCTGCAACCTGAGGCGAAGGGGAGTACATACAAGCCATAGCGCAGTCCCCTCACCGCTGCTTCGAGGGAGGACTGCCAGTCACAAAGGCTCACAGCCAAACTCTCCTGCTCTCGCTCATACGTAAACCTGACCATGGGGCACGCAGAAAGGGTGAGCGAGAACATTTACACAAGGCCCCAGATACGCCACCAATGCACAGTAACTGCTCTTGCTGCAGAATCCGGTCCCGTCGGCTCCAAAATCTCAGCTTTCATTGTCAACTCTTCTTGCTCTTATAGCTATGAGAGGAACTGATCGCAATGGAACAGAATATGGTTTAGGGAAATATGCCTGAATGTACATAATACACCATAGCCCAGAGATGAGAAACAGTTTTAAAGCAAAATTTTTTCTACTTTTCTCCAGACTGATATTTATTTCATGGTCTAGTTCTGCCTCATAAATGCTAGGGTTTCCTATCCTCATTTCCAAACTTAAGATGTTCCTTTTAGATCTGAAGTAAAAGAACAACAAAAAAACGTAGAAAAATGTTCTATGGGTGACCCATAACAGATTTTACTACAGGACCATGCATTTTGACTGTGAGTTACCTTTTCATCCAAAATTCCCAGGTACTGTGGTCTAGAGAACTAAGTCAATGGTTCTACTTCACAAGTAACCAGATATTTATGAGACTGACCTGGCCTTTGGTCCTCTCCTGGCATGTGGGAGGCTTAATACCTAAGCTGGGGTTTAAACACAAGTCTTCCCTGCTTTACCAGTATTGTTCTGTGCAGGCAAACAGGACAATCCTTTTCACTCATTCTTTGTGACCTAGTTTAGGTACTTAACTCATAAAATGGTTCCATGATTTAAAGGAGATAGATATATCCCCATGATGTCAACTCTTGGGAGTTGATTCCTTTTATAAAAAAACAAGATGCTGAATTTGCATTCCCAACTCCATGTGGCAGCTTCACCCCCATGTCCTTCCACAGAATCAGCTCTTCACATTTGCTGTTGAGCTACATCAGTAACAACTATGGCTTTGCTTAAACACTCACTGCTCCCACTTGGTTCAGAACCACATGAGTTTATTTCTACCCTTGCTTGAGAACCGACAGCAGTATGCTTGTCTCAACAAGCTTTGAGTGTTAAATACACCAAGTTCTGACATCCTCCTAACCTAGGTCCTTGATTTAAGGGGTATTGAAAATGAGACCCAGCTCTTCTTCCACAAGGGCTAGGGAATAGGTAGATATGGCTCTGTGCTGCCCTTGTTCATTACGATACCTCATGGAGACTGTGATTTTGCAAATGCTAACAAAGATAAATGTAAATGAGCTCTTCTCCATGGTATTCTCAGCTTCCTGAAGCTATGCTATAATTCAGCAACCACATTAACACCTCCTTCAGGAAAAAATTTAGCAGCATTCAGATTAATGGTGGTTGTCACACCATAAATCTTCAGCTGTCTACACTATATCACTCACTGTCTCATATTAAACCCTGGCCATTTTCCAGCACTTACCTGGAGCCCCAGATTTTAAGTAAGTGAAATACCTGGGACCAAAATCTATACACCACCACTGGCTTCAACAAAACTAAGACAATTTACACCAGCAGCTTTCACTGACAGTGTCGTAATAATCTACCCARCACCATTGGGATGTTCACAAGCTCTCTCGTCTACCTTTTTTGGACGGTCTCTCGGACAGCGGCAGCATCCGGTACACCCGGAAGGCATTGTTTCCTTTCTTTATACTTTTGTCCTTCACTTCTTCTATATCAGGCAAAGAGTTCATAGCACATCGGAAGTTTGCCTTCCATGTTTTTGGATCAGGTTTGTCTACTCCTGACTGGTATTTTCCTACACAAGGAAAGAAAGTTATTTAATAGGACGTATAATTGAAAACCTCAGGCATATTAATAACAACATGCGTTAACTTCAACATATTGGCCTTCAGTTCTCAAGACAAGCATTCAATCAATAGTTCGAGTTGCAAGAAAGAATGAATACTGCAATCTCATTCTCGTGCACATTTTTAGAATACGATTAACAGCTTCTGCTCAAGAAAGACCTACGGCACTGCAGATCAGATGCAACTCTACAATAGCACGGAAAAGCTTGCACAGCATTTACCTTTATTACGTCTGGCTCAAATCCATAGGAACACATAAAGAGCCTAAGGGTCCAAATCTACAAAGCGCTGAGCATGCTCTGCTCTTGGCAATTTTGAACCCAATCTTGTTAACGTTTAAATCAATTAAGTGTTACTGTGTTCCTCAATGCAAATGAGTTATGGTCCCTCACTGAGGCTGGAGAGCACGGACTTTGAAAGAAGCACTTAACTTCCCACAGATCTGGCAACTCAAATTCATTCTTTGTGTTACTGAAAGCAAAGCTATGGAAGAAAGAAAAAGTATCTTTAAAAGGGAAAAATAAAATGAACTTYGTCCTGAAAACAGAAAGTTCTGATACCTGTGTGAATTGCCCAGTTTCTAAATAAAGGAGCATCTTTTTCAACGTCCCACCCATGTCTTGCCGCATGCATCCAGGGAATCTGAAAAATCTTCTTCTCCTAGAAGGGAAAACAAACAGGAAATGCCAACACTGATTGACTTGAGTGATTTTCTGATGACTTTAAGTCACTAAATCACTTATTTAAAATACCCTTCCCGCATCTGCAAGTGTTTTGCTTCCTTTTAACAGTGCTGCTGCCACTGAACTCAGCAGGAAAATATCCACTGGCATCCGTGAAGGCAGAATATAATTTTAGGCATATGAAATACTCAGATGCCCCTTCATGGACTACGTGGCTGGCAGCTTTCCAAGCCAACACATGAACAAAACATGCAGTGCTTCATATCTCCAAAACATTCAAATGAAGGCTGGTTTGGGTAGCACAGAGATTTTTATGATTAGAAACATCAAATATGAAAATAAATAACTACAGAAACACAGCTAACTCAAGGGATTTAGAACTTAGCCAGTAATCTACTAGCACAGTGAAGGAAAAGGATTTCTAAAATTACTATTAAAGATGATGGTTCTGCGAAGCAACCCCAGCTCAGGAAGTCCAGCAGTTTCCTGAGCTCAAACAGCACAGGATGGGGAAAAATACTATTATTCCTGTCATATTTCGTACACTTTTTTCATAACCATTTAGCACAGGCCATCATCTAAGATGGGTTATTGAACTAGATGGATCCTGGGTCAGATGTTTTGTATGACATACAACACAGGAATTAAATCCTATGTACTGTCCCAAACACACTATGTTAATTTTTGCAAAGTCACGTAAACAAATTTATTTTGCAGCCTTGTTTTTTTGCTCCTTCTTGGGAAGGGAAAACATCTCATCTGACTTCAAATGCAGGCAACTTGCACTGTAAATATCACCACAGTTTGCCTAGATTCCCTTCACAGTCAGCAAGAAAAGAAGCACTTTAAAAGCACAATTCACCTCTTTCTGAGGCAGCCACCTTAACTATGTCAACTCAACCACACCTCAAAAATGCCCCCCTCTCTCTCTCTCTCCACTACAAAGGACTCTAATCAGGCAGCTCTCATTTCAGAGTCTGTATTAGATGTCTAAGGTCAGGTGAGATTAATCCTCTGTCCTTTCCCCTTCCTTCAACAACCACTATTCTTCCTTGTCTCTCTGGTTAATATTTCACTAMCTACCAAGGTTGGATTTATTTCCCTTCCTTTCTCTGTGATCTTTCATTTTTTGAGCCTGCATTTTCTGTCATCCTTCAGCTCATTTCTTCCATCTTTTCTGTGAATAACGTTCACTTGTTTAGAACTGCATTATTTGCTTCTCCCTCCCCCTCCTCTTTAATTTAGTGAGAACACAGATTTAACATGTCCCCTTCTATTTCCTCTCCAGCTCTCAACTCTTCTTCTAACTCTATTATCTTCACTTCTGAACTGCTCTATGCTCCATAGCACTGCTATATTCAYCAGAGCTAGAACAATCTTTATTGCAGCTTATCTCCTAAAACTATAATAAGGATGCAATAGAGTTCCATATAAAACCATTTCTATCAGCAAGAACTTCAAAACTGAATAGATTAAAAATCTTCTCATGTTTGGGGATAAGGAGAGAACTGAGCCATCCTATCCAATGCTACAGAGACTAAGCTGCCAATWTCACGTTCTGTAGGATAATTCAAGAAGTCCTATGGCAACTTCCAAACTGAACAARACTCCCAGACACATCAAGTTTAGCACCCCGTCACTGTCTACAGAATTCAGTGCTTCAAAGGGAAATGCAGGGACCTTTTCAATAGTACTTTAAACATTTATTACAGAAAGTTCTCCATAACTCCAGATGTCTTGAAGCACAAGGATTTACAGCAAATTACAATATAAATTTTTAAAAAGTAATATATATACTTGTAGTATAACTTTCTAAAACATACATAATCATATATACATAAAAACTACACATTCTGTCATCAGCTAGGCAAATAGCTAACCTCTCTGAAATCCCACAAGAGTGCCAACCACAAGGCCATGAACCTCACAACCTAAATGTTACTTTTCAATTTCACCCAGACCTCTTCTCAGGAAGTGACCTCCCATCAAACATTTCCCCCTATCCTTCTCGGGTCTCTATATTAATAATGCACTACTGGGAAAAGACTTGTCATCGCTCTTCTTAGACTGGGCTGCATGTGCAGAGCCCCATTTCAGCAGTGATCAGCCCCCTCCATCCTCACCCAGGGAACCCACAGAAGAACCCACAGAGCTGGTCAAAGTGCTGAGTCCCTGAACTCGACATCACCTGCTGCAGGCAGGAGCTGCTGCAGGTCAAGCTAATACGATGCCTTGTCCTCCCTGTCCTCCAAGCCGATACGATGGTCAGCCTCCTTCTTGCCCTACTGGTAGGGAGCATTTTCTGTCCTTACTACTGCTGTAATTTCAACACATYAGCAAACCCTTTAATCAACAACCTCCTGCAACAACAGGAGTCTCTCTAGCCACATGGAAGTGTCTCCACATCCCAGCAGGTTTCCCAAACTGGCTGTGAACTCCCTGCAACATCTTTCTTGATCCCAGTTTACACACAGGCTCTATTTTGCCTCTGCTGTTTTCTAAACTACTCCTCCTACATTCCGGCTCTGGCTGTTGTTTTGTCTGCTACCAAGCAAGGCTCTTCCCTGCATTTTCCACATTACTGGCTGCCTTCAAACCCTGAGGCTTACGGCTTTCCATTAAGTCCTGTGCAGCTGTCCACACTGGAAGTGGTGATTTCCCATTTGTTTGGAGAATACTACAAGATACATGACAGCATTAGACCTGCTCAGTCTCATGCTGCCTTGGACAGCACCTCACAAGAATCTGTGTTTCTTTCAGAAATGAGGCTCATCTGAAGTCATAATGCACAGCCCATAAAACTAGCGCAGCAAAACAGGAATTGCTACCAATTCCAGTGGGGACATCAAAAGGAAAAGGTGTCACATTCTTAGAAGCAAGCAGGAAGAGGAAAATAAAATTGACCATTAACACTATTGAACTCCACCTCTGCAAAATCCCCCAAGCGGGACAGGGAGCATGAGATCACACACTAGCTGGAAAGTCATGGGACAAATTTTAAGTAGTGACATTGTCTTGATGGTAACAGCCCAGACAGGCATGAGAGCAGCGGGTTTCCTCCCTTGYAGCTGCTCTGAAGGCTTCCACTCCAGCGTCCTTCCACAGATCCACAGGGACACTGACCTCCTGTCATCCCTCTCCCCCCACCACCCCTACTCCTCAACCACCAGGTAATTTTCTTCCTGGCTCCCAGGTGTGTCTCTCTGGGCAGGTAAACACCTTCCCTTCCTTCCTCAGGCCATCTAGCAGGAGGAAATTTTCACCCGGGAGGCACACAAATATCTGTCTGTTTTTCCTTCCAGCCTTACACAGGGAMGTCTGTTCTGGAGGGGAAAACATTTAACAGTGCAGTGCAGAATAAGCAGAGGAAGGGATTAGATAAATCTGCCCTCAYCTGACTTGTCATTTTAACTGTGAGGTTTAATTTCCCTGCTCTAATATAGGAAAATCTCCAAGAAAAAAAATCCCCCAAAAAAGAGAAACTTAGAATATTGCAAGTCCCATTACTTCCTCATTCTCCCCATGAGAAACTTAGAATAATATTCCTTCCAGTATTTATATTTTATTTCTTCAAAAGCTGTGCACAGWAATGGCATTCTCTTCCTAATCTGACACACAGTTTTCTTCACTGCAAGCTGATTTACACTAAGCTCTGACTTAAAAATACAAGTCCTGAAATCACACTGCTTTCAGAGTCAGTTCTGTGTGTGCACAAAGCTCTGATGCACGTGATACTTTCTCACAGATCCCATGCATGGCCTTGTTTATGACTAAGTTTTACATTAAAAACAGAAGTATTTTTGTTTAATAATTCATTGCTGGAGGAAAACTATTTCTAAGTAGAAGCATTTAGAAGTGAAATTAGCTTACTGAGCACAATAAAGGCAACTCAGAAGGACTGTCAAATCCGAGGGTGGGAGTAGGGAGTCAGCTTAATTTACCTCAATGCAGGCCATTTGGCCTAGTATCCTCCCTCTGGTAGGGCCAGGGCTTTGTTTCAGAGGGAAAAAAMCATCTGATTTCAAAGCACTATATTTGTAACACAAGCACTGGTCAATATAGGGTGTGCTAACTAAGGACAAAACTTTCCAAGAAGCTCTTGCATGTGAAAGTTCATGCCAGAAGGACCAGGCAGAAACTGCTGTAACACCATGATCAGGATAGTGGTAAGCCTTACACAACATGACATGCTTTGCAAAATGCCTTTATAACTTGAGCTTGAAGAGAGAATCCCTTAGCATAGTGGCAGCCTTTTCACGCTGCAGAGCAAAGGCAGCAAGTGTGTTTCTGGGGTGGACTGGAAAAGTTAAGRGCGAGTAATCTACAAAAAAAAGACCCATCAAATAATTAACTAGTAAGACTGAAACTGAAATATTGTGTCCTAATAGGCACAGAGAAACTATTTCAAAATTATCCAGGAAAGGACACTAGAGATGGGCTGTCAGCAGGAGAGAACTGACAAAGAGATAGAGACAGAATCCGCAGGGACCTGAATGTTGTATTCAAATTACAGAGACAACGGTTAAAACCAGTCTCTTCCTCCTTTTTAACTGTGACCCCATTATGCAAGAACAAGGACTTACTCAAATTCACAGGGYAGCTAACTTGGGAATGGATAAAGCAATATTTATTTACCCAGTCACAGCATGCAAAAGTCACTGATGCAGGAAGTTCCTGAGAAACAAACTGTAGCTGAAACTTAAAGGGCTCACGATAATTTTATGGTGACTAAAATTTCTTGGTTGAAAAGATAAAATAAAAATATCTGAATATCATTCTCCAGTTCTGAAAATGATTACCTGAGCATCACAAATACTAGTGAAGACAAGATATTAGACTAACTAGACTAAACACTCTGTTTTATTGACATGATAAAAAAAAAAAAAAAAACCCAAACCTAACTAGTGCTGACATTTTGGAGTCCAAGCTTATGTTCTCTGTGTGTCTAACACTTTGAGTAAGAGTTCCAGACAAGAAAACAYGAGGTTTGGGTCTGGTACAGCAAAAGTTACCCTGTTTTCTCCCAGGTCCACTGCTTTGAGATGTATCAGAGACTTCACATAGAGCACACAGAGCAGATGACCCCTTCRACTCAGAATTTAAAGAAAATCATATTATTCTACCTCAGAAGAATATTTGTTCAAATCCTTCTGACAGCACTTGGTGAGCAATTTGTTCTCAACTTAAAAACCTATCGGAGTCTTCAGAACAGCTGTTCTAACAACAAAGAGTTGAAGGAGGAAAAACACTTTCAAACAAGCCGCAAATCTAACAGGCAAATATGGAGCTCTTCAAATCTGCAAGGTAAGGCCAGAAGAACAGGTTCAGCAGGAAGCATTCAGCTTTGCCCTTCTTCCCTACGTTGCCCCTTTGAAAATCACAAACCCTGACTTACTTAGCCCAAACTCAGACCTTGCTACAGAGYATCCACGTAGCACAGACAGTCACACGTAGGCGCGCGGACCTTACCTTATTTAGCCATTTCAGCCCTGGTATTGTGTTGGAATTTATTTGCTCTTCCAGCCATGGGCGCATCCGCATTCTTTCGACAGGCATCCTTACCTGCGTTAGAAGGAGCTGAACACAACAGGGGACAATGTTACTTGTTTTCTGGGCAGACTCTCACCTGACAGACAGACAGACAGACTTACTGGATTTGCAGCGATGTAATGACCACACACATAACACTGATTTTGACTTTGTGGTGGACCCTCCCATAAGAACCAGTGAGATGATAAAACCCTTTCTATCACAGAAGACGGTCTTCTGATATAACTTCTATCGGTCAACCCTTTTAACTGAAGACTCATCAAAGTGGCAAAAGTTCTTCTGCTGACGGAGGTGGCCTACTGGAGGCCCAAAGGAAACCAAATAAGCTGCTACAGACTTCTTTTGGGGCCATCTATGTGCATTTRCACAGGAGGGTGGAATTTTTGCCAAGAAAAAAGAATGTTAAAAAAGACACCCCACTGTACTAGCTAAACACTGTATCTACTAACTATARTACCTTCAAATGGCTGTTTCTGTCCCATGACCTTCACTAAGATTAGGAAAATTATATTTTACATTCCAGTAATGCAGTTTATGAGACCACTTTGCTTCTAGCTGAGTAGGAGTGCCCTCCTCAGCTCTCTCTGATCAACCCAATCAGTATTCCTTTTAGCTGCTATAATACATTTAAATACTGCCTGGCTAGGGAGTGGTCTACAGCCATCTCAGCTGCACCAGGACATGTTATATTATTCAGTTAAGACTCAAGACTAACTTTTCTCTTATGCCTCTCTCTCTCATACACATGACCCTGATGCCATTTCCGCGTTTAGACCTGTAAATTATTGACAGAGTCCAAAGTACTGAACCTGACACAGAAAATTTTAAATACATTAGCCTATCTCGGGGAACCTCTATAAAAGTGCCAACCACCCCTACGTGCAAATCAAAGCACCACATTAACTTCCCATTAAGCAGCCTGCAGAGAATCATTTTCACATTCAAGTACTTGCATTTAGGCTTCTTCTTCTCTCCTCACTACACCAGGTACGGCTCCTTCCTCTCTCCTTTGTTGTTTACATCTGTGTTCTCTGCATCATTCTGCACCTCTCTGCTCTGCTATTCTTGTCACCCTTGATCTTAAAAAAAAAAAAGAAAAAGAARAGAAAAACAGTCTTGGCTGCGTATTTGAAAGCACACAGCAATGACACAAATGTARATGGGTTTGTTCTTTTTTCCTACGGGAGTTCAGGCTTCAGAMAGACTAACAATTAGGCAGCACCAAGCCCACACCCAGCACAAGAGGAAGAATAACGTTCGAAGTTTCCTCTCATTGCTCTGAGGAYATGTATTTCCTGAAACTAATAGAGAATTAAAACCTGAGCACAATAATAAGGCTCTTTAATACATTCGGAGAATTTAACAGCAATTGTGTTCGCACTAACTTCTCAGTAAACACTGCAGCATTTTCCTTAGCATTGTGTGGAGCTGGTCACTAGAGTTTCAGCCTCAACCTTTCCCACATTTCCCCCTCCGATGACTAAGAACTTCCATGACAGCTTAGAAAATGGTTGTGACTGCTCAGGTCCGTTTCGGGCAGGAAAAAAACAAACGCACCAGGAGCTGGGTCCTCATGCACAGCCCTGGCAAAGCAGGCCCCGCTCCTCCCTAGGAATCCTGTAAGCACCAGCTGCCTTTTCTCAGTCACCCAGCGCCACGGCCCTCCTGCCAGAAGCAGGTCAAAGCTGGAAAATGCAAATGGCAACGTACTAAAACCGAAAGTAAATTTCGGTTCATCTGTCAAGGACGAGGCACCAACAAACAACGGTCACTTTAGACTCATTTCTTCACATAATTTCTTTAAATACAAGTGCAGTCTGGCGCAGTTCCTGGAAACACTATGTATAATCATTAAAATTCAACGTACGAGTGCTCCTACTCAGCAATGGGACACATCTTGTTTTCTGGCTAATGAACCCCTAAGACACAATTTCAAGCCTACTTGAAGGAAGCAATTAGCCAAGAAGTGAACAAGGACTCTCGAAGGCAGCAGGAGAAATCCTGCCTGGGGCAGTCGACCCAGGAAGAAGTCAAGGCTCTGTGGGAAAGCGCCAGGTTTCAGGAGGCGAGGAAGCAACGGGCATCGCCGCTGCGAGGGGGCAGAGATGGCGACGTGGAGGCACCGCTTCCCATCACGCTCCACAGGCCGCTCCAGCTGTTCCCAGTGGATGCTCCGCGCTCAGCAGCAGCCTCAGAGCCTCCTCGGGCCAGTCTGCTGCTACCAACACATCGCATCCATCACTTGCACCACAGCAATGCACATCCATCAGAAGAGACCAGCAGAGAGGGYGGATTTGCAAGAGAGGAAGACGGCGGCCCTGAAGACCTGCTTATTTGAAAGCAAAMCCAAATCCAACTCAAAATAACCCTTGACAATGCAACTCTGAGCCTCTTCTGGAGAAGCATTTTCCTCAGAGGGGTGAACACAGCACCTCCGTGCTAACTAGACGGGACCCTATGCTCCTCTAAGCTCTAACTAGTAACTGAGTGCARTAAAGGCACCACACCAACTCTCCGGATGCGTCAGACGCACGTTTTGTGGTGCAGAGGCTGCACCGAGCTCCGCAAGGCCTCTGCAGCAAAGCCAGCGCAGCCTCAGTCAGCTTGCCTCTCAACACTGCCTTCCACTACAGGCAACACACAGCAAGGAGAGTTAAAGCACCTCATTAAAAACAACTGCATGGACGAAAAAGCACACAAGGCTCAAATTTCCTCTTTTTGCTCTCTTGGTTAAGGGCAGCATGATGTTGTTACATAAATTATTCACAATGTACCAACACAGTTAATAAACACAATATTAAGATATATAGTCTCAAACATGGCCATAAAACAGTKAGGAGTTCTCCTCTTTGGGCAGGCCACTCAGAAGAGGGCTTGCACAATAAAACTAYGCAGCTCAAGGGAAGAAGGGAGGGAAGCCCCTGGAGTGTCCCTGATGGAAAGGGGCAGACTCCTAATGTCTCGTATCTCAATTCCCACTTTTCCTCTGAGGCTTTTCTACAGCAAGAGGCTAAAAGGCAGTTGAGAGTCTTACTCCTATAGCTCCTTTTCCCGCTGCTTTTTGGTCTTAACTTTTCCTGGTAGCTTCATATGGGAGAATCTAAAATCACCAGTGAGTAACCACTTTGTGCCATTAAAAGTAGTTCATTTTGCAAAGACCTCTGAAATCCTCTGAGCAAGGCAGCAAAGGCATGCAAAGTAGCACTGGCCAGCACTTAACACCAAGAATGTACGAATTACAAAGCACACATATAAAGCCAGGAACTAAGGTGAGCCATACAAAACACTACATGTGCCAAGTCCCTTCACTTCAGCTTCTGGCTAGTGTTTACCCAGCAGAAAGGTGAAAAGCAAAAATAGCTGACCCTTTGCAGAAGGAAACACGAACATTTACAACCTCAGGCAGGCCTATAAAACAGGGAGCACTTGCATGCCTCTCCCTCGTTTCTGTACAACATTAACACTGTACCTCCCCCTCAGATCCAGAGCCGAGGGCCAGAAGGCATGCTCAGGTGCCTATGTTTTTGGTACTGAGATGCACAGACTCTCCCGGCAGCACTTTCAGAGCTGCCAAGGCACCCGGTGCCCACTGGCTTCCCTCTCAGACCCCTTGGTGCAGCAATCCTGGGAGGGGAACATAGCAGCAGGATTGAGCAGCAGGAGGGAAAAGGCAGGATCTCCTTAACCCAAAGGTGCTAACGAAGCCTCCCTGGTTTTAATATGCAGCTTCAACCTTGGATTACAATAACCTCTAGCATCTCTTTGGAGGGAGCATAAAAAACACTTACTACTCCCGGAAACCCGTGGTGGAATCAAACTTTCTGGCATTAGGCTGAAAATACTTTTTTTTTTTTTTTCTTTTCCTTCTGGTTTATAATTATCCTGTACTTATTCCTCTCCATCGGGGAGGGAATCAATGATCACCAAAAACATAYTCGGTGTCTGCTAGCACAGTCGGGACCCCCGGAAGCATTTTCCCACCCTCCAGCAAGGGCAAAATACTCCAGCCGTGCTAGCAGGGCTCCTCCTGGGAGGTCACTTTGCTTGCCGTTCTTAATGAGACAAGCAATCTTAAAAAAACACCACTCCTGACCACGTGCCCTAGAAATATGTTGGGGCTGATAGCTCYGAGGATATCATTTCCCTTCTCCTGCCCATTCCCGTTGCCTCCCTCTTTCTTAAAGGGGACCAGCCTCAGAGGCCGTTGCCTTCTCAGTGGTTGATGGCTTTGATGAAGATATTAATAAAATGATGCCCCGAGAAGTGGCCAAACATGCGAGACGTGGCATCTGCGAGGAGGGGAGGGAGCSTGCCTGCCTGGAGACATGGGCCTTGCAGGGCCCCTGCGAAACAGAGGCCTGGAAGGGCCACAAGGGAGCCTGGAAGGAGCGACAGGGGTGGTCCATAGGATGCTGTGACAGCACAGTTTATGGACTGATTATTTTGCCCATTTTTGAAGGATTATTTATTGTACTAGTCATGCTAGCTCTGCAGTCAGCTCAGCTTTTTTGTTGCAACTGGATACCAGGAAAAAAAACATGGTGGAATCTGCTCCATGACAAGCTATAAACTGTGCTAATCCTGCCGACGTGACTCAGAGGAGAGGCGCTGTGCAAGAGAGGCAGCACCAGACTCGCTGAGGGCAGGCCAGCACTGCCCACTTATGCACGCCGGAGCCCGGGGGCAGGCCAGCCAGGAGCGACGCTCCTGTGCCACGCGAAAATGAACCTGCTATGCTGAAATCAGGACAAGGGCAGCCTGTGGTCAAGCGTACAAGGAGTCCGCTTCCTAAGAGAGACATAACTRAAAGAAAAGGCTCACAGGAGTGTTTTTCATGAGTAGTCAAACATCATTAAGCAGGTAGCTGTCACTGAAGCATTTGTAAAATGGCACAAGTCATATTGAATTTCAGCTCTACACTCCTTTGCAAAATGCATCCTGCTAGGAGGTAAGCTTTTATGTAAGACTCCGTGGGAGGAAATTCATATCACTGGTTTATTTTTAAGGAGATATTAGAGAAAGTATTAAATGTTTAAAGAGCTGTTTAAAGAAGTACTATAAAAATGAAGTTTGGGTTACAATCTATGGGTGTCTGTGTATATATATACACAAAAAAATATGTAGGTTCAGATAGCTTAAATTCAGCAATGTTCAGTAGAGCTTGTAGACTCTCTACTAAGATGTTCTTCTGGCCAATAAATGAGACTTTTTTCCCCATGGCAGCAGATCACACCACTGCCATCCAGAAAGTACAACCTTTGAGAAGGAAGAGCTCTTCCCGAGAATCAGAGCAGCCGCAGAGAGAAAGTGAAAGCAGTGCAAGCGACCGCATGGCGCGTATTCAATCTGAACAATACAAGACGTTCTGTTCCCTTCGGTTTCGTTCTGTCAGCGTCTGGAGAGCTGGAAACACACAAAGGTTATCCCCAAAGGACACAAACTATGCCACTCAAATATCACTGTTTTTTTCTTTATTTAAAAGATATTTCTATAGTTTTTTTTTTTAAAAAAAAAAAAAGAAGAGGAGGGGGAGACGGAGAATCTTCCTCTTCAAAAAGTACCTGGTTAAAAGATTTTCTAGTGTATGGAAATATCATTAGGTGCTGTGAGAAGGGAGGGTGCAATAAGATGCTCTGAGGTGCATATGTGAAACAGGTCATAGCCTTTCCGCACAGCTGCAAAAAAATGTTTCCCAGGGGACTCGCACAGAGTTCTGTGGGGMAACTATTTCTATTCTTTCTGAATAGAGAACTGATGGCGCTGAAGGAGCAAGTTCTCTTGAATTCATGCTTGCTGAAAATCTTTCAAAGCGTACTCTGTTTACTAATGCTCGTGCACTTCAGAAAAGCATCATCCACTCTGTGTGAACAAACAGATAGGCTGCAATGAGACCATACTCTAATTTTAGGATTCAGAGAACTGGGTTCTGTAATTGTCCCCGTGCCAAGACTGTTGCAGGATATAAAGAAGCATGATCTCACTTTACAGAGCAGTACTTAGAGCAAAATTCTGTCCTTTGGTCATACAGGATTTTGCATACAGGATCACCCTGGGTCTCTTCAAGTAGTCTACTGCAGGGGCCCATGTGAAAAACAAGCACCTATTGAACTGTATGTGCTGAGCCCGACTTGGCAGMCGGGCTACTCAGATCGGGCACAGACAAGACCTTTTGGGATGGGGCCACGGGCTTATGGTACCAGTTTACTATCTGCACCTTCCAATACAGTATGTGTATATAACAGTATCGGAAATACTTTAACACACACCAAGGTCGTGGAAACTCAAAACTTTTCCTGGGAAAGAAAACCTGCTAACATGAGCAGGTCAGTGATACTTCAAAAATATAACCAATATTTTAACAGAAACACATACTGTGCTTAACTCAGCTACTYTGATTTCACACACATGAGATCTTCCTGTCCCCCATTCCCAGGCAGACTTCTGCCTGGCTACACTTTGCCTCTGCCAAAAGGGGAAAGGAAAATTTGCCACTGACCTTGCTGCAGCAGAATTAACATGTCTTCTTTAAGAGAATTCCACATAATGCAAATATGCCTAGTTTTTGGACAACCAAAAGTAGAAAAGTTAGGACAGCACTAGCAGGCCRGGAAAGATGGGCATATCCACCCCCACAGCTGCAAGGGTTAAGGAAGCGCTCTAAATAAAACCTTGAAGCTCTCTGACTTGTTAAATAGAGATAAGAGGCAAGAAAGTCCATAAAACCCTTTTAAAGACTTACTAGACTTTTAACCTGAAAACAGGAATGGTGCCTCCTTTGTTCCTTTGCAATACTCCTATCAGTAAAATGCTGTTAGGCAGGGGCTGGGGAAATGCCAAGGCAGATTTTCTTATCACTAAGCTCCTCTCGCCTTGAGCACTCTTCCATTTAAAAATGTGCCCCAGAAGCGACTGCTCCACAAACCCAGCTCCTGGGCTTGGCCAGAATTCCCAGTTCTCACAGTGTTTTTCCTGCTCTTCACTTTCTGGAACACTTTGGYGGCACCAGTAAAGAAAAATGGCATGAGCATGTTGTATCCTTCCTGTCTGTTAACAAGAAAAAGAGTCACCACAGGCAGGAAATGTACCGTATGTGCTCAGGCGTCTGTAGGAAGGAGGAGACTCCGTAACGGGCCAGAAAGACAAAAAAATGAGGACCGTAGGTAGATGCGATGTAGGTAGAGGAGGGAGGGCCCCACGTAGCCCCTCTCTCACACGGCTGGGCACAGGGAGGATGCACAAAGGCAAGAAGAACAAAAATCTTTGTGTCCTCAAAGGCTGGCGAGAGGAAAAATAATCCAACCAACTCAACATACCTTGCAAAACCAAAACAAACCAAAACAAAGACAGCAATACCTCAAGCATGTATTGAAATCAGCATTACGGACTGCATGATAAACATGCCCAGGAAAATGTACAGTGGGAACTCATACTATTATATACAGTATGTTTCATCAGCCCTCTAGCATTTTTGTTCCACCCAAAGGTTGTTAACATGTCCTGGCTGGGATACAGACATTACACATCAAAACAGACTGCTTCTTTTGGTTTCCATGCAAAGTGTATTCTCCCTCAGCTGCAGAGACATGACTCGTTAGCTTGCCATGATCTTGAGCTTTGTTAAACATAGCCACTGCATTTTTAGCCTAGAACTGCACCGAGAGGAAGTYGTATTATTTGAATGCAACAGAACTATTTTGATGCTGATTCTTGGTTCTGGACCTAGCCAGAGCAAAACAGTATGTCAGCTTTTCAATAGCCACTACGCAATTACCCCTGAGCTGACTGCTTTACCATAACACTGAACATTACCACAACACTGAATAACATCCAGAGTAGGCTGTTCAGCCCATTCACTCCTTTGGCATCCCTGGGATTCACATCATTTAGTGACTTCGCCTAGACTCCTATGAAATTGAATGTTAATGACCATCTTGGTGGTATCTGTGCCCCAGTGACCACCTGGGCGCACATGGATGCAAACCCAGTGAGAATACAAAATGACTGTTTTACTTTCAGCTTTAAAATGCACCCTGTTTCCCAGGAGTTTCTTTTGTTTATTTCCCGTGTTTTATCTTGACTGAAGATGGAGATGTCAGATGCTGATGGCACCAGCATGAAACCATGTCTACGCAATTGAGAGCCAGCAGCACATAATCACAGGAACAGAAAACAGAAAACTCTTCTACTGCCACCTCCTTCAGGAGGGGGTAACACAGCCAGTAAGTCCACCCAATTTATTCACTTTTTAAGCTTTACTTTTCCCCTGAGGATCACTCAAAATTTGTTTGCAATATCTGGAATACTCTTCCCAAGAGCTGCCATGAAGAAAAGGTGATAATTTTTCTGCAGTATGTCTGTACTTCCCTTAGAGAAGCTAGGGAAGGACTTGTTTACAGTAAGAAATTTGCTGGCACAGTTGTCAAGGAATAATTAATTCCTTGCAGTGGGAACAGTTATCCCAAAATAAATCAATGTTATTCTGGAATTAAGTGCTCATACAAGTATTCACTCCTGAATACCAACATAAAAAAGCTGATGTTGCTCAGCTGTGTCAGTCCGTGTCCACTGAAGCAAACCCTGTGAATTCTTAAAAGCTGTTGGGAAAACTCAGCATTTGACAGCTGATTCATAAGGAATTTTCCGGGCTGTTGAAAAACAGAAGATTATTAAGTGTCAAACAATTATCAAGAATCACATATTTTGTCATAGCAATGCAATTCAGCAACAATTTTTAAGTCTTTCCACAGCTCTGGTTAAGTCCAGTGCACTCCAACTGCTCTGTGACTAGATTTACTGGAGACATTGCTGAAACACTTAACAAGCACATCTAATCTCCTGCATGAAACTGGTCTCTCTGGAAAAACAAAAAAACCACAACCATACATGCAAGCATCTTCAAGATCAGGATCTTAACTGGTAAAAATACTGCTTAAAGCCTGGGTGGTCTTTATGTCCTGCTTGCCACTTCTCTGATCAAATGTGCTCAAACAGCGTTCTGCAGGGTGACATTGCATATAGGAAAAACAGGCTCTGGGAAACAAAAGCTCGTAATGTCACTGATTCCTTCCTGTTGGTTTGTGAAGGCTCAGGCAAGACTATAGAGAAGATGGTTACATTTTAAAAGTTCTCAAAGAGGCAGAAAAAAAAGAATATTTCAAGGTAGTGAATAGTGCAAAATGTGTTCAAGGAAGAGTTTTCACATTTGTTGGCCATGATCTGGCCTGATGTAATCCACCTTGCTCAGATTTGCCTTGTTTCTCACAGCTAGCTTTGTTTGGATAACATACTGTTCTGCAACACACAGCAAAAAGTATTTGCACACTACACTAAAGTACAATTTGGTATTTGCTTAAAGCTTTAATTTTATTGTCTGGGCAAAGGCGGTTTCTACCACTGAAGTTAATAGCTAACCCACACCCATACTTCAGCTACCATAAYTCCCAATCACCAGCACAGCACCCAGATCTGAGAGCAAAAGGCATAAAATACCCTCACTCTGCCTAACAGCAAGCATCAAGTCAGCCCCTTCAAGAAATCAGCACTCTTCCCTTCACCAATACCTAACACTTATCAAAGAAAAATATAAGCCCTTTGCAATGTGCAAAAAAACCCAAAAATAAGAAATAAATAGAAAAGCCCCCCTCYTGCTTACTCAGAAGGCTTGCTCTAAAGACAGACCACGGAACACAGACTTGGGGGCTGGAATATTTTGAATCATCCAAGCTGCAAGCTGGAAACATGTCTGTCACATGCACTTATTTATGGTTACAAAAATAGCACCATGAAAGAAGCAGATGTGTGAGCACACACACAAAAAAAGAAGTAACTGAAGTTGAATTAATTATTGAAGAGTAAACTGAATTAATTATTACAGAAATACTGGTTGACACTGGAGAACTTAATGGGAAAAAACTTTGTATATACACTTTGGAAGTTTGAATGTAAAGAAGTCCTAAATATTAAATCCTTAACCCTGGCACCACTGAAAAAAAAAAGTGATGTAATCCCCCTTATTATAAAAACATCACTCTTTCCATTGCCACAGGACATATAGGGACTTCTTAATTCATTCATGTTGAGATATGAATAGCTGGGATCGGTTATAAAATGTGTTCTTAATTTAAAGTTTTTGTGTTGGTCGCAGACGAAGAGCAGTGAGACAGCCTCAATTTCTGATCTGCAGCAGCTATTTCTATCCTGGTAGTTTCTTAAAATACTCCTGAGCTAGAGTAAGACCACTGAACTCATCTTTATTTCCGACCTAGGCAAGATAAACTAAGTAAAGTTTGTCTTGTCAATTGTGTCAGAATAAAGTCTCTGCAATTAAAATCATTTTACCCCACCACAGTGCTAGTAAAGCAGTGATTATCCAGGCTTCTCCTCAAAACCTGCATTTTTCTCCATCCAGACCAGCAATGTGCTTTCTATAGGAGAAAATGGTTCAGGCTTCTGTGTGGCCATGCAGGGTTCAGCCAGCTTTGTAATAAATAATGTGCCAGGAAGTTCTTAACATCAGAAGGGATCTTCTGACTGGAAACTTATCCATGGAAATCAAGTGAAACCATTCGTAGTCATTTCATATGACAGGCAAAGCTGTCACCCAGTAACACCTTTTGGTTACTGCTGATMTTTCCCAGATCTAAGCTGATGATCCAGAGGTGAGGGGGAAAGGGAAGAAATGCAACAAAAAAAACCACCCTGTGTTTTATAAGTCATCTTGTTAACCACTCAAATCTTAACATGAATAAATTTCAAGTATGCCTACCAGCTGAATGATGCCTTTATATCATACTGATATTACTGCCTTCATCTGACTCTGTATAAACACAGTTGTCACAGCATTTCAAAATGCAGCTTCCACAAATGAACAACAGGCTGCCTGCAGTCCTGCAAGGTCATCACACAGACCACTAAACAAGAAAAGCGTCACCTGGATAAATCAGGGGGAGTAACTCCTACTCCTTATCATACATCACGTTAAAATAATGTCCTGCAAGAGTCAAAGCTACTAACAGATAAGCTATTAAAATTGAAATTATTTTTAAAGCTCAGCCCTCATGCTGTTTTCTTCTGTGTTTCTTCTTTCATTTTTGCCAACTGGGAAATCATCAATGGAGTCAGTTTCACTTTTATTTATACTTAGTTTCAATTTTATCCTCAGGTTTTGCTTTCAGATTTTTAAGGTAACAGTCTTTGGATTTCAGATCCAGCAAGAAAAAAATCAGTAACTTTAAAACAATTCCCTTTCTTTTCCTGCTGGGGTATTATTTTATGGTTCATAAACTTTATAAGATACTGTTACAATCTGGGAAAGGTTTTGGGGTGAGGAGATTATTGCATTTTGATTTCAAAAAGCATGTTCATGTTACATCAGATTTAAGTAAAAAAACCCCAGTATTTTCTAGTTAATYCCCCCACAATTGCATATGAAATACATTTGTACAATTTAACAAGGTATCTTAAAACATCAGCCAGCACATTAAATGCCTTGAAAACCCACACCATGCACCAAATCCATGTTATRTATATGCACCAAATGCATGTAAAGATCCAAATGTCTTGCTGCTACGTCAACTTACTGATAAATAAGGCAATATCTTGCATGGCTAAAGCTGTGAGAGGTTTGCTGTATGGCTGCTGTAAGGTTGCCAAGTGCTGTCCAATATTAATATACAACTAGGACAGTTTTTGTCTTCTGTGTAGTCATCAAGCTCCTCAAGTCAGAGATATCTCTTTGTACATATCAAAAAACCCACAGAATTTAACCATGCTTTACGACTTTCTTAAACCATACATAATCCTTCCTTCATTTGTTCAACACCAATATTAAGCACGTAACACTTCTTTCAAAGCACTTAAAATAAGCCAAGAACAAAAGGCAGATGGCTAGACAACATCCACTGTTGCACGCAGTTCARCCTAAGCAACAAATTTAAATACTTTTGCTACAACTTTCCCCGTTATCCCCATTATTCTCCTTACACTGGACAGGTTGGTAATAACAAACCAAATCTCTAAAGGTTATCTGAAAAACTAAGAAACTGTACTCTGCTCATTCCTTAAGGGGCAAGAACCAACACACAACTACATGGTAATCACTGCTTCCCAGCTCTTCACAAAAGCTAGTAACCCATACACCAATAACTGAATGCCAAAAGTCATTTAAAGTTAAATCTTGGGTCTATACCTTGGATGAAAAAAATACATCACACGCAGGTGGATTTGCTCCTGGMTGCCCATGTCCAGACTGAAACCAGAAAAACGCCTGTTTTGTACTCAAGTGGTGCCTTTGTTGCAATCTGCCCCGAAGCAAACACAGGGCTCGAAAGACTTCGAGCACACATGGAACCTGAGCTTTCAGGATATTACCCACAAGAAACCGAGTAACACTTTTTAGTTCACCAGTACATTATTTGCTCCTTGGCTTATGCAAAAAAAAATCAGTACTGTTTCAGTAATTTACATGAAGCTGCAAGTATATCCAACACTAGTTGAAAGAATAAGTTCTAGAAGGGTTTTGTAGCCTGTCAACCAATGCTGGGTTCCTAAATAATAATTCAACAAACGTTTTCAAACAGAGATAACTTATTTAATTATATAACCTGAATGATTTGGTCCATAAAATTGTTCTCAAATGAGGAAAACACAGCCCACATATGTTCTTCTCATTCATTGTACTCTGAATCTTTTTTACCTTGAGGTTTTGTGTTTGCTTATTTGTTTTGCTTTTGCACTTATGATCTCACAGAACCAAAACATTTTACCCTAATCACAGTTTATAGTATCATAAGCTATAATAAAACTAATGTAAACATTACCTTATGCTTAATGTCCTTAATATCACAATCACTGGAGGCCTTTGAAGAAAGGAGTTTCACACAGTCAACCTTAACTAGACACACAGATAAGTAAGTCATACCTGGAAGAATAATACATTATTAACTTCTTTTTCTGTCCAAGTTACCCACAACTGGAACAGAACTTGCAATACTGAAGATCCACAAACCATAAATTGAGGTTCTAATCCTCAAACACGGGAAGAATTCCGCGGGGAACACACCTCTATGCAACRTTAAGCACACACACGATGAACTTAACCTGACTGTAGCCTGTGTCAGCTTAACAAGCAGAGATTATTAAATTGGATTATCACAGAAATACCTCTTTTTTCATCAGAAGTTCCCTAATAGCTTATGCCACAAGATTCACATAACAAAGAGCAATACATCATCTCATTTGTCTGTCACTTATAAATGGAACACTTCTTATGTTTGCAGTAAAGAAAATGATTCCATAAGCAGTTTCCAGAAATAATTCTTGATCACTGTCTGCAGTAATTCTTTGTGAATATTCAGTGGTTGAAATTTGAAATTGAACTGTTC
Source organism: Eudromia elegans (assembly GCA_003342815.1). Taxonomy (NCBI): domain Eukaryota; kingdom Metazoa; phylum Chordata; class Aves; order Tinamiformes; family Tinamidae; genus Eudromia; species Eudromia elegans. The sequence goes on from PTEX01000191.1 coordinate 276,311, forward strand.
TGACTGCTGAGTCACATAGCAAGTTTCTCTTCCACAGATTGTCTAACGAGTCRTGACTCTACGTAAACTCTTGGCTTTAGCTCTGCATCGCATGACAAAACACCTTTTGTTTTGAAGTTACCTCCCCATGGTTTTATCCAGGTTGTGTTTATCTGTATTATTCCCTATTCCCTATTCCCCTTCTTCGTGATACTAATGATTTTGCAGAACTATCTCACATCCTCTTCAGTCACCTCTTTCCTAAGTTCGTGTTAGTCTGTCTAGCACTTCTCTCACAAAACACATTTTATATCTTTCATCTCTCTTGATGTCCTTTTCTGTATCTCATCAAGTTTCACTATGTACCTTTGTTAACACAATTCAAGAGAAGGGAGCAATAGGGACTTAAAATGACATAATCATGTTCTCTATTTTCATTTTTTATTCCTTCCTTATGATCCCCAGCACRCCCTCTACTATTTTTAGCAGCCACAAGGCACACAGATTATGTTTTCAGAAGTTCATGCTCTTTTTCCTAACTGAAAATAGTTACTTCAAACTTCATGTTYGTGCATGTAAAGTTAGGGCTGCATTCCCTTCCCGGAGTATTGCTTTCCTTTGGCCTCTACCAGTTTTCATCTGTGGTCCTTCATCTGGGTTTTCAATATAATGAGATCCTTCTGACATTGTTGCAGCCAGCTCTCTTGGTTTTTGTACTCCAGACAAGTTAGTACAACCAGCAAACTTGTCACGTCACAGTTCATCCCTTTCTGGATGCCTCTAAAAGCACGAATCCTACACATACTCACAAGCAAACCACCAGCAACCTCCTTTCACTCAGCAAACTCAACACGACTCTRCGACCTGGAGCAAAGCGATCTGCCTCTGAGCCTGGGCCGTGCCACACGATCTGCAGAGACCCAAAGAAAACCCAAGCCGCTARCAGCCAGAACACCCTGGGCACTCTTCAGGCTCAGGGATGCCTTTACACAGCTCCACCACCAGACCTGGCACCTACAACTTCTCAAAAGCAGTCACATCAAGGCACACCAAGTACCCAGCTACCTCAGAAACCCTGAAAAACTAACATCTCATTTGCCACCTACTATTCCTGGAGTGTCAAGGCACTTTGAAGCAACAGTGTATGTTTAACTGGTAATAACGAGGAGTAATCTCATATGCAAGTTCCTGAAGGAACTCCTGAAGAAGCTACCACCTCATTCTATTTGCTATTCGTTCACCTCCCATTTCAACTTGGGAGAAATCCTCAAAAATGTTCCCTCCCACAGAAAATAAATAAATAAAGCCTTGAGCAAGGGATCTCCTTAAATTCTTTCTTGGTGAAGCGAGACTCAAAGGCTTCACTTCACTCTTCTGACTTTGCCATCCTTGGGYACTTCTTTCATGCATGGATCACCCATCAGCAGGCTTCCTGCTCTTGATGCTTTTCAAACAGGACTACTAAACACTTTTAACAACTTCTTCCGTGACTCTTTCTGGCCTACCGCCTACCTTATTGTGCATAACACAGATTTTACGTTCTTTTCCACCTTCCTCACGTGGAGGCAAAGTTTTAACTTTAGGAAATGCACCTCTTCTACTGGACTTCTTTGCTTTGCTGAGTTCTTTTGTGCATTTCTGATCGATGCCATGCAACTGCTTCAAGTCCTTACTACAATGTCTTTAAAAAATTATATGCCACTATATGCCACCTGCAAGTATTTTATACTTTTGGCTGCCTCTCATCATTTTATTCAGTAGTTTTTCCCCCTCATTTTTAATGAAGATTTTCTTTGGAAAATTAAACACTGTTGCAGTGGTGCTTGGCATTTCTTGCTCCTGAAACAATGTTCAAGTTGAGCGCACGATGACGGCTGTCACGTAGCGGCTTGCTGACATTTTGAATGTAACATGCTGAAATAAATTCTTGCTGTCCAAGACCAAGCCCAGCGTTGCYTTTTCTCTGTGGGTTTCCTTACAAGCTTTGCCTAGAAAGTAGTCCTTTATGACACTGGAAAATTCAGTTTCTGGACAGATTTCATTGTGGAACATGATATAATCCACATGGAGGCAACTAGAGGCCTCCCTGTAGTTCCTATATATATTTTTTTTCCCTAGTCTCCCTTAGTAGACTATAATTCCAGTCTCTACATTCCCTACTACTCAAAGCACGAAGAGGTCCTGTGTGATCTGCTCCAACAGTAGCTTTTTAACAGAACTCACCTTACCTAATACACATGCAAACAACTCTGTCCTATCTATATCACCACGTAGTCCACTGTTAAAATATGAGATCTCCCAAAACTCTGTGATACTCCAAGCATTACATCACAGGCATGTTTTAATATATTTTTAATATTATGAGTATGATGATCCTCTCCAAGAGAGGATGCATCATGACAAACTTTACATTCTTCATCATGTCAGCTTTCTCCCTCTGTTTAAAAAGTACATATATACATTTATATACACACACATATATATTTATACACACACATACACATATATACACATACACATATTTTAAACCTATACCCTAGCAAATTTATTTAGATAAAGGCTTTTTTTCTTATGTATGTTCCTTCTATTTCAAAAACATTTCCAGATCCTCTTGAATCTTAATTCTCTTTTCTTGTATGACTTTACCAAMCATGCATGAAGATTTAACCTCCCTAACTGCACCTGGTGCCACAAAGCATAGCAAAGATCTCCATACAAGATTTAGGTCTTTAGCCTCCTATAGGAGAGCCTACATTTTACTTGCCAATCCTCCTACCTAGCCTGTAATGTAGCCTTACCTAGTCTGTAATGTAGCTTGTGATGAACAGCTCTTCATGGTGCTTTAGCATTTTGCAAGGGGTGTTATCTGCAAATTAAAACTCCTATAAAACATGCTTAAACACAGCACTGCATCCCAACAAACRGCAGTTCTCCTTTACAGCTGCCCTTGCAGCCTAGCAGACCTTGGCACAGCCAGCYGAGCTATAAATTACAGCCACACACTAAGTGGGAGCAAAGCTCTGGACTCTAACATGGAAATCAATACGATTCCTTTATCTGAGCATTGCCTGTAAACAAATGAGCATTAAACACTCAGCCGTTCAGGTGCCCAAATCCCTCACATTAACTGAAATGGCAGCGGAAGGCCTTGACATTTCTGGCGCTCCGGGCCTGGCGATCCCATTCCCGACGTACTGGCAACGCTGAGCCCAGACAGGGCAACACGCCTGGAATGCAGCCACCACGCGTCGCGGACACAGAGCTCCTCTCCACGGATGGGACACATGGCCGGCCCCGACTCCGCGTGGCACGGTGGCATAAATGAAGCAAAACACGCAGACTGTGATAGCGCTTTACTGGTTTGTTTGCTTGCTTCTTTAAACACACCATTCCTGCAAAACCAGGCAGAGGGCACCGTCTAGCCCCCCGGGACTGCTACACCTTCAGACCACCACACGTTCACATCGTCAGGGCTCAAACCCAAACGGCTGCTCCCTGCACGGGAGCCGGCCAGGCCGGGGCCGCCACCCGCGCCCCGCGGGAGGTC